>CAUYQV010051148.1:0-22475 GCA_963574575.1 Galagoides demidoff | reverse complement strand
CCTCCCAAGTAGCTGGGACCACAGGCGCCCGCCACAACGCCCGGCCATTTTTTGGTTGCAGCCGTCATTGTTGTTTGGTGGGCCCGGGCTGGGGATTCGAACCCGCCACCTTACGTGTAAAAAAATAAATAAATGCTTAGCATGGACAAGAGGTAGTGTGCCCTCAGGGACCTTAGCATCAAGACATTCTCGGTCTTTGCACATCTTTACTGTGTTAATAAAACACACCTAGCAGCTCTCAAGGTAATCCTTCAGAATGAGTGTGTTTAGAGTCTAATTGGTTTAGTTCAAGCCAGTGGACTGGCTTTCCTTGCATCAGATCCAATGAGGTATGATGAGGGTTCTCAGCATGCAAAGTGACGCATACGAGATGTCTCGGTTTGGAAGATGTGCAGATTGTGGTTGGTAACGGGGGAAGAGGTGGAGTTATCTCAGAAAGATGTGGGTGGAAGGCAATGTGAAGTATCCCTGGGAGAGTAGGATGGTCACCTAAGTTGTCACAGCTACAGATCTCAAAGCACAGGGTCAGAATAAAGTCTGTCTGGATACAGAGTTGTTGATCTTGCTGACACACCTAGTAACAAGAGGATGATGCTACCTCTCAGAGAACGTGACCTCTCAGCCAAGGTCTTAAAGTCAGTGAGAAATGAATGGGAGTGTTGTTCACCACTGATAACTTTCTGCCTGACATTGGAACATGCTAGAGAAGGGTCCCCTTGGGCGTTCATTTCAGTTAGTTATATTAACAGAGTCAGGAGAATCTAGCTGGAAGGATAAGGTTTTATAATCAGACTCTCATGGATTGAAGTCCAGAATCTGACTTTTGTCAACTGTGTCATCTGTGGGCAAGTTGGTTAATGAATGAACAATGTACTTGTTCTGGGACCCCAATTCCTGGGTTCTAGGAACCTCAATGAATCTGTAAGTGAGGGTAGACTCTAGTCTCCTATTCTGATGATGACCTCACGTAGGGGTTGACAAGCTATGTTCCACGGGTTAACTCCACCTCTCTTTACAAATAAAGACACAGTGGAATATAGCCACACTCATTCATTTACCTAACAGTCATGGCTACTTTTTCACAGTAATGGCAGAGTTGAGTGGCTTCAAGGGGGACTATATGACCCACAAAGCACAAAATATTTCCTATCCAAGCCTTTACAGAAAAAATTGGCTGACTCCAGGCCGAGAGAAAAGTAATTTCTTTTTGCCTCCAGCACCCAGGTTCTTCTGCCCAGTTCTCACCTTTCCTTGATAATGTTCCCTTCAATTCCTTTTATGAGAACATAGAGACTAATCTTTGCACATAATTCTCCCTGGAATCAAATCCTGGCTCTGCCGTTCACTCGGAGTGTGAGCTTAGTCTAGTCCCATAAATTATCCGAGGTTCAGTTTTCTTCTCTGGAAAATGAGCTTGGATAGACCTACCCCGTTGTGTTCTCTGGGGACTCTGATGGGATGGATATTCCATGGAAACTGCTTCGAAAGCGTCCATGGATGTTAGCGACCATGGCGATTACTGTCCTTTTCTTCATTCATCCCTCTGGGCAAATGTCCATGCCCATGTTTTATTATTCAGGAGTTTGGCACTTCATCACGGGGAGCTCACGGTCAATAAATGATTTGGTCCATGATCAACAAATTATAGGACAGGGGGATGTCTTGGGGCAGGGGAGTGAGAGGTTGGCAGGATTACACTTGTGGACCACCCACTGTTTTCACAGTATGAAACCATCATGTGTTACACCCACTTGGGGTGGGAATGGGCACAGGGGCCTGCTGGCTGGAAGTGACAGGAAGGACTCGTGAGATGCCTCTACCCATTTTTTTCCTGAGTCCCAGACAGTTCACAGAGGCCAAGATTCCTGCGACACGCTCAGCCCAGATAGGGAGTTGTCTCTCCTGGTCGTTTCCTCACGTTAATCAGAGGCAGGCAGCTGAGGGGAGAATACAAACGCCTGAGCTTGGGGGGCGGGGGCAGACTCCCCCCCAAACACACACAGCCTGCTGCCCCTTCCTTTCCCCAAACACAAGAAGTTTCAGGCTAAAGGCCTCTAAGTCTGCCCCACATCCCTCCCCAGCCGCGGGGGTCTGAGTTTCATTACATCTCTCAGGAGGGGTATTCATTCTTCCTCAGTGAACATGTGGCCTCAGAGACCTCCTGATTAAAACCACAGACTAATTATTGTCACCTACTCTTTCTACTCGTTGTTTATGATTTCCGGGCATCCCCATCCCGCCCCCAACACTATGAATTCCTTCAGGAAAGGCTAATCACTTTCAGGGTTTTTTCTTTTTTTCCTCCCCTTAAGAAATCTTATGTCCCAGGAATGCCGCTCCGTGAAGTTGGAGGTCTGGGACCCTGATTACTACCAGGGTTTCCAATTGCTTATTCTCCCTCTGGCCTTTCTGAAAGAATCTATTGAGAGAGAGGTCATGATTAAAGCCCTTGGAACAAGCGAAGTGTAATTGAAGCAGTGCCTGGCGCCTCTCGGCTTAACTTCCCTCCCTATAAACCACAGCCAAGCCCAGCAGGCCACAGGCCCCCTCCCTCAATCTCTGCAGGGGAATCTTGAAGTGCAAAACAAAGTGAGGAAGGGGCCGTGGAAGTCTGTGAAGCCAGGAACGCAGGGTGCTAAGAGGAAACATCCCCATCGTCTGGGGATGAAGATGTTTGGGAAAAACCATGCAGAAACAACTATGTCGGCCTGGTCCCTAAGACAGGGTGTAAATGTATTTATATGGTGTACATTTCAGGTTCATATACGCAACTCAGACACTGAAGATTTGTTCTGGGGGGTGATCCAGAAAGGGAGGTATGCCGTGGTCGAAGGAGAGGGCCGCTTCTGAAATCTGATATTATTGAGATATCTGAATTACTGAGATGCTGAATATGTCCTGGGCGTATCGCCTTGGGAGTTACTTCATCTTGAGCTCTGATTTGTTCTAGAGCTCTCTCTTGCACGGTGCTGGTAGAGACATGAAGCTGATGTGTGCCCCGTATTTACTACAGAGTGCATGCAGAGAAGGTGCTCACTCAGTGCAAACGTCTGTCTTTTCTATCAAGTACTGGGTGAAGAGGAACAGACACCCAGGAGCACCGCTGTGTGCTTAAGTCATGACCAACCTCATCCTCAGAGCAACTAGCAGTGCACATTTCACCATGTGTCAGTGACCACACACATACACACAGGTGCTCACACCTGTACATCAGCACTGACACAATTATTAAGTACCATTGTTTTCCTCTCCTGAGGAAATGCTTATTAAGATCTGACTCTTGCTAAGAAAGGAATCAAGTCATTTTTTTTTTTTGAGACAGAGCCTCAAGCTATCCCCCTGGGTAGAGTGCCAAGGCATCACAGCTCAAAGCAACCTCCAACTCCTGGGCTCAAGCGAGTCTCCTGCCTCCGCCTCCCAAGTAGCTGGGACCACAGGCGCCCGCCATAACACCTGGCTATTTTTTTTGTTTGTTTGTTTGCAGCCATCATTGTTGTTTTGGCGGGCCTGGGCTGGATTCGAACCCACCACCTTAGGTGTATGTGGCTGCTGCCTTACCCACTTGAGCCACAGGTGCCGAGCCAGAATCAAGTCATTTTTGAAACCTTCCTCAAGAATTCTCAGCATAGCGTATTATGCTGTACATAAAAAGATACTTCCCACAGCATCATTTTAAATTCTAGGACAACTAAAGCAATAAGGCCAATAACCCTAACATGTACCTAGAATTTTTTGGTATGAATTATGAATAAATTATGTTATATATCTGTACTATGAATCAATAATATGCCAACTATTAAATCATTTATAGCTATGTTACCAAAAGTTCCTGATGCTAGTATGTCTGATGTTATAGTATATTTTTAAAAATGCAAAGTTATACCCATTTATTGATGGACAGATGCAAAAAAGGAAATTATGTAAGAAGGAAAAAAAAAAGACTGGAAGGAAATGCATTACAGAGTTAAGTCTCTGGATTATTATTTCATGTCTTTCCTGATCAACTTCTGTATTTTCGTGTAGTTCAGGGCACAGCCTTAACCTTAGGGTTGAATCATGGTTCTGATATTCTCAAGGCTGGGAATTTGGGGTGAGAAGCTCATTTCCCTAACTCTGCATTTCCATCTTTGTAAAATAAGTATTGTGTAAATGCTGCCAACATAGGAATGTGGTGTGGATTAAACAAAGGGCTTGTGCCACAGTTTGCACAGAACACAATATTATAGTTTATGTATCTTTTCTGTTAAAAGAAAAGGTTGGAATGGGGGCAGCACGGGCCTGGCAGAGACGGGAGAGTTGAGCTTAACTGACAGGGGGTGCAGCTGGGTGCAGGCTGGTCTGGTGCTGTCCTGGAGTGCCTGACAGCAGTGGGTCCCTATCTCTTTCTACAAACAAACAAGATGGTTCTGGAGTGAAACTCCATACCGACCATCTGTGTTCACTCAACACCCACATTAGCCCTTTTGACCGTGCAGGCCCCATTTTCAACGTTTCCTTTTTGACATAGATAAAAATCTGGTTGGGGAAGCCAAAGTGGTGAGATTCAGACTCTGGGCCTCCGTCTGTATTGGAGCAAACTCTTGGGCAGGTTGAGGAGGAGACCACAGTGAGGTCAGCGACACCCAGCAGAGGGGCCTGGGCCCTGACGTTGGCTACACACATGCTGAGCCAGCCATGCCCAGGGAGTTTGCATGGGAAAGAGGGGCCCTGTCCTCCTTCTCTGCAGCAGCCTCAAGTGACTAAGGGCAAACCTCTCCTTTTGAAATGTGTGCTCTCCATGCCTCTCTCTCTGTCTCAGACCCCCACACTCAGAGATTCTTTCTTGGAGCCCATATCCTCCAGAGAATTCCATGTCTCTTTCTGTTCCCTCGACACCATGTGCTTCTCTAGTTGACGACAGGTAGTATTTTAAAATGAGTCCTATAATCCTGGCTGGCTCAGCTTGCTGAAAATGCAGTTACACCCTCCAAGGGGCAGGGATTGTATCTGACCTATTTGATATCACGTCTCTAGCCCAGTGGTTCTCAACCTTCCTAATGTATTTTTATTGTTACAAAGGGGTCGCGACTCACAGGTTACAAACCACTGCTCTAGTGCAATGTCTGGAGTGATAGATTAGTTTGATACCCAAATGAATTTTGATACCCAAAATTACTGAATATCCCAGTAGGGAAGCCCTGAAGTTAAAAACAACTTTTTTGAAACTGGAGAGTTGCTGGCTGCCGGGAGGTGGTGAGGACCATTCCCTCAGATGGGACAAGATTGGCTGGGGGAATGTGGTGTCCATGCCCCATTCATTCTTTCCAGCTTGCTGGGAAGTTGCACACTCAGGGCCCTGACTCTTTATGTTCTGTGTGTGTGTGCACACACTGAGAGAGATCTTTGAGCTGAATAATCTTGGTCATGGTGGTAGCTATGACAAAGCTCTCACGGAAGCTCTTTCCCTCCCCAGCCTGTGATGTGCATTTCTTGAGCAGCTGGGTTCTATATAATGCCTGACATGAGGAATGGACTCGATTTATATTTGCTGCTTCTTAAAATATTAGGGCATGCAAAAAATATGTAGAAATGATGAGCCTGGAGCATCCAGTTTAGTTTTTTAAATAAGTTCTCTTGTTTTGTGAGGGTCGGACCTGGAAACAGTCAGTAAAGGGCCCATCCTCCCAGGTAGCTCACTTTGTGAGGACCAGATGGCTACCTGGAGTCTGAACACGGTCAACCTCACAGGACCCCTGGTGGGGAGTGCGGCCCACCAGCAGATGAGCCTTCCAAAACCAATCAGCATCCCCAACTGTGATCTCGCAGCCATCAGACAGCTCTGGACTCCAGTCATTGCTGTGTGACATGAATCCACACCTCTTGCTATGCCCCTTTGGTTCCTGTGCTCCAGTTTCACGCCAGGAATTGGGATTTTTGTCGAGCCAATTCTTTGGTTCTTCAGGCACTTCCGAGCTTTGCAGTAATACCCCGGGGTTCCTTCAGCTACGTCTGTAATCAGTTATACAATGAAAGAAAAAGCAAGGGCAGGGCTGTCATTTCAGGTGGAGGAGCAGCGGGGAAGGGAAAGTGATCTAGTTGCCACTGCAGAAGGACACTGAACCCTCCGAGAGGGCGGTGGCTCCTCCTCGCCGTCTCTCTCTCTCTCTGCTGCGTTCCCTCTGGGTTTCCTATAAAGGCAACCACTATCGTCCACAACTCCCCCAGAATTTCTGTCCCCATCATCATCCATCCGGCTTGCTGGCAGGGGTGCATTCGGCTCGCCCACTCCTCCCCAAGGTAACCTTGAAGGCAGTGCTGATGATGGATCTGCACAATTTCACTTCTGACTTACGAATATATTTTGACTGTGTGATACTTGGGGAGGGGAACAAAGACCAGTCTCCAGTTCTCTCTCTTTGCATTTAAAGAGCCCCAGTCTGGCCCCTCAGGGGAGTGTCCATGCTGGGTGATGGCCAGAAGCACAGGTCAGAGCACGTGGGGGAATGGCAGGCCACGCTCCCCACTGGGACCTTACTCTCCACCGCTCATTCCCTTCCCTTTTGCATCCTGTCTTTTGCCCCTTAGCACAGCACATACCATTGCTTGTCACCTGTCCCCATCCACTCCAACATTTAAGACAATGCAGCCTCTCTTTTGTTTCCCTAATGACAGGGACAGTGCCTGGTAGGTATTGGGTGCTCTGTAAGTATTTATTAGGTGGATGAACTGGACCTGGTGACAGCATGGCTTGGAGATGAGGCAGGTGGCCTTGCCAGTTCTGGTGAGAATAAGCCCAGCTGTCTGCTCCCATGCCAACACCGCCCTCTACAAGCCTCAGTTTCTGCATTTTTATAATAAGGATTGTAATTGTCCAGACCTCCCAGACATCTCGTGAAGTCCCAGTGGGAGGATGTATGTGAGCATGTTTATTAAGATACAGTGTTCCGGCTCGGCGCCTGTGGCTCAATTGGCTAGGGCGCCAGCCACATACACCTAAGGTGGCGGGTTCAAATCTCCAGCCTGGGCCCGCCAAACAACAATGATGGCTGCAACCAAAAAATGGCTGGCCATTGTGGCGGGCGCCTGTGGTCCCAGCTACTTGGGAGGCGGAGGCAGGAGACTCGCTTGAGCCCAGGAATTGGAGGTTGCTATGAGCTGTGATGCCATGGCACTCTACCCAGGGGGATAGCTTGAGGCTCTGTCTCCAAAAAAAAAAAAAAAGATACAGTGTTCCTGTGGTGTGTGAGGCATGATTTATTTGGTCTTATTTTATTTTTATTTTATTTTAAGACTGTTGCCCAGGCCAGAGCATGGTAGCACCATCACAGCTCACTGCAACCTTAAACTCCTGGGCTCCAGCAATCTTCCTTCCTTAGCTACTTGAGTAGCTGGGACTACCAGTGTGCATGGCTACACTCAGCCAATTTTTCTTTTGTTGTAAAGAAGGGGTCTCCCTATGCTGCCCAGGCTGGTCTTGGACTCCAAAGCTCAAGCTGTGCTCCTGCCTCAGCCTCCCAAAGTGCCAGGAGTACATGTGCGAGCCACCATGCTCAGATGGCCCTATTTGAATGTTTTGACTGCATCTCTATTTTTTGCTGTAAGGTTTATACAATGCATTTGAAAGTAGGTAGAATGCAAGGGATAGAGGTAGAAAAAGACAGCAGATGAGAATGAGCATGGGACTTTAAAAGAAAATTCATAAAAGAAAAAAATGTACAAGTGGGAAAAACACATAAGAAGAATTGAGATTTAGCCCACTGAAGAGAGATGTTATTTTAAGAGTGATGCTTATACACACACCTGCAATTTCATGGGGGTCCCTGGAGGGGAAATAATGCTCCTATGTTCTTGGTGAAAATAAAAATTTTTACAAAAAATATTTTAGCATCCAGTATTAAGAGCCTTAAAAGACCCATATATTTTAATTGACCATTTGGAATCTATCCAAAGAAGGAATTGCAAACAGAGTCACATGTACAAGATAGTCGGACATGGTGTGGTTTATAGCAGAGACCTGCCTGTAATAACCAAATCCCTGACAACAGAGGACGAGCTGATAAATGTTTCCATGAAGAATAAGGCATCAGTTAAAATATCATACTGGGCGGCGCCTGTGGCTCAGTGAGTAGGGCACCGGCCCCATATAATGAGGGTGGTGGGTTCAAACCCAGCCCCAGCCAAACTGCAACAAAAAAAGAGCTGGGCATTGTTGCGGACGCCTATGGTCCCAGCTACTCCGGAGGCTGAGGCAAAAGAATCACCTAAGCCCAGGAGTTGGAGGTTGCTGTGAGCTGTGATGCCACAGCACTCTACCTAGGGCAATAAATGAGACTCTGTCTCTTAAAAAAAAAAATTATACACCAAGAATATGTGCTGTGTCGGGCGCGGTGGCTCACGCCTGTAATCCCAGCACTGTGGGAGGCTGAGGAGGGAGAATTGCTGGAGCTCAGGAGTTCGAGACTCGCCTGAGCGAAAGTGAGACCTCGACCCATGAAAAAAATGGAAAAATCCAGCCGGGCACCGCAGCAAGCACCTATAATCCCAGCGGCTTCCAGAGGCTGAGGCAGCAGGATGCCCACAGCCCACGTCTGAGGTTGCAGTGAGCAACCACGCCACTGCCCTCTGCTCAGGGGCACAGGGTGGGACTCTGTCTCGACAAAAAAAAAAAAAAAGATTATGTGCTGTAAGGGGAAAATACTCTCAATATAATCTCAAATGTAAAAAGAAAAAAAAAATAAACTGTAAAAGGACACTTCCCAAGTTTTCAAATAAAAGCACATTTATAGAAAATAACTATAGATAAAGTATGTAAGTGCAGAAGTAGAATTGTCAGTGACCGACCTGTAACACAGTGATAAATAATCAGTTTGCTCATTTCATGTCTCTGGATATTACAATTATAAATATAATTCATTTTCTTGTCAATGCTTTTGGATACTTTCATGTCATTCTTTTTAAATGTATTTTATTGATACGTAATTATGAGGTATGCGTGGTATTTTATTACATGCAAAGAAGTGTGTGAATATCAAGGGTTTAGGGTACCCATCAGCATGAGTACTTATCATTTCTATGTGTTGGGAACATTTCCAATCCTCTCTTCTAGCTATTATGAAATACACAATGCACTAGTGTAAATGATAGTCACTCTACTCTATTATGGAGCATTAGAACGTATTCCTTTTATCTAACTGTATGTTTATACCCATTCGCTAATTTCTCTTCATTTCCCCCACCCTACGCAGTCATTTCCATGTGGTTCTTGATAGTAATCTATTACTTTTGAAGTAGAGAATAATTATTTTTCAAAGTTAAGGTTTAATTTAAACTCTAACTTCCAGACTTCATATTATATGTTAGTAAACAAAGTCTAAATAATTACTCAACAAATGAATTACTGTGAAACCCAAAAAGTTAAATATGAAACTTATTTTTGTTGGATGAAACCATTCTCAGCCAGGGGAAGACTTGAAATAACCAAAGGAGGCCCGGTTATCCCAGGAGGGTAAGCCAGCCCCAGGGAGGCTGCTGCCCACACCAGCTGTTCACCTCCAGGCCGGAGGCTATTCCCTCCCTTGTCCTAGCACAGCTTTGCTGCCAATCTTTTCTGTGTCTCTGTCTCCTTGTCTATCACTCTCTCTCCTTTTCTCTTCCCTTTTTCTCATCAAAGGAAAATCCCCCAGTTGAGAGTACAGAGGCATCATCAGGGAAGAACCTCCAGCCAGGCTGAAACTAAAATGAATGACCCTCCCTACCGTGTCTTCTCTGCCAACTGAAAGCTCCCCCAGATCTTCCTGCCCAGACCCTCACTCCTCACGCCCCTCAATAATACAGGGGAAGCTCTAGGTCCAAGCTCAGTGTTTCAGGGACTTGCTTTTCAAATTTTGGAAGTGTCTGTCCTCTACCAAAATATGAGCTTTAAGAAGATTCAAAAGTTGCAGGGACTAAACTCTACGTTAATTGGGCAAATTATACAGCAACTTTGGCTTTAGAATTCAAAATGCTAAGCACATGGAGATTATAATCTCAGTTGTATACATGTGTATTCTACATTGCAGTAATGGAAAGCCAAGGGGTACCGATAAAAACTCACACCTTAGAGTGATGAGTTTGTAAATTCCCTTTCTATTTTTCAAAGTCCTATCCAGAGCTCATCTTCTGTGGCTTCCACAAAAAATTATTTCAGAACAAGTGATTCTAAATAAGGCAATGGATCCAGAAAGTTTTAACAACTTTCCCAAAAGCACATAGAGGGTAAGAGATGGAGCTGGGATTCAAAGTAAAGCTTGTTTTGATTCCTCTGTCCTTGTTAATCCCTCATGGCGTTTCTGTAAAACGAGATCAACCGTCACAACATTTGGCACAAATCAAGAAAAGCGTGTTTACCCAGAAACATAAGCCAGAGATATGAATGAGGGTGAGAAGAGATAAAAGGAAAAAAGAAGGAAATAAAAGAGAGGCTTTGCAGCTGACTGTATCAATTTTGCTAAAATGAGCCTTAGAAATGGTTTAGATTTGGGGGTCAGAAAAATTGATGTCCCCCTATTGCCTGTCATTCTTAGATGATTTCAATTCATCCACTCCGACACTCTCTTAGCAGTCTGAAGATGTATTTGGGGGCGTTGCTATTAGTTCCGATTTTACATTTACTTGTGTACTTGCTCAGTGCTCCTCTGCTCTGTCGAAATGTAAGCTGCCTGCGTGCACAGACCTGGTCTGCTTTTGTTCGTTTGTCATGTACCCCTAGAGTTTAGAAATGAGTTTGACATATAGCAGAGGCTAAATTAATGGTTTAAAAATGAGCAAGTGTGTGATGCGATGAATTTTTCTCTGGGCTGATGTCCCAGGTACTGCTGGGCTGATGGCCAAGCCACGGATGACTCTCCTATCCTCACTTTGCCACCCTCCAGCGAGACTCCACAGGGAGGGACTGACTCAGTGTTTTAACAGAAAGGTACTGGAGTCCTCCTCAGGGTCCCTTCTTCACTGAAGCTCTAGATTGGAGTCAGGAATTGAATTTCAAGAACTGACGCCAGGTGAAATGGGAAAAGATGGTTTTACAAGTTCCTTTCATGAAGCCTCACGTTTGTGTGCCTTGTCTTTTCAATATTCTAAAACATTCATCCCTCTTTTCCTTTAGGTTTGAGCTTCTTGAGATCGGTCTGTAGGTGCTGTAGATTAAATGTATCCCCCTCCCCAAATTCAAGGGTTGCCAGGGTTGAAGCCCTCAACCAGGCATGCCCAACCTGAGACCCACAGGCTATCTACTCATTTTGTGGCTTTTTTTGCTTACTTGTGGTGTTGAATATTACAAAATGTACGCATGGACTTTTTTCTTTACTAACCAGCTTTCATAAGCATTTATGCATTTAATGTGTGACCCAAGACAACACTTATTCTTTCAATATATAGCAGAGAAAAAAAATGTTGGACATCCCTGCCTTAAAGTCCAATGTGATAGGATTTGGTGGTGGGGCTGTTGGGAGGTTATTAGGTTTAGATGAGGTAACAAAGGTGGGGGATCTCCTGATAAGATTAGTGCCCTTTTACAGGAACAGCAGGACCAGAGCTCTGTCCATCATGTGAAGACACAAGGAAAAGCCAGCTGTCTGCAAACCAGGATGATGGTCCTCACCAAGACCCTGACCACCCTGACCACCCTGATCTCAGCTTCCAACCTTCAGAACTCTGAGAGATACATGCTTGCTGTTTAAGCTACCAAGTTTATTGTATTCTGCTATAACAGCCTCAACTGATAAAGACGGACATCACTCAGGACCTGGTATAGAGATCCATTCGCTCATTCGTTCTTGGCACCAGGGATAACAGAAATAATAGTATCAAGTTTAGCGAGAAAAAACAAAAAGAGCTAGAGTTATGTGCCCAAGAATGAATGTCATGGCCCGGAATCCCCCATTGTTCATGCTTGAGGAATATGCTAATGTATTAATTAATAGCATTTCATGTGTGAAAGCTCACAGGGAAGCAGAGGACCAAATAGAAGTGATACCAGTGCTATGTTCCCATTTCAAGAATTTAACTGAATGTTTATCTTCCAATTACAACCCTTTCCATACAATGTTACTGAGAGGCATTTAAATTTATCCTGCTTCGCTGTCGACAGCACATTTATTAAGAGGATTAAAGCCTGTGTCTGGTTTGTCAGCCAGATATCTACATCACTTTCATTACACCGAACACGATGGACACCATACCCTTGGCCAATGAGGGTCTACGAGCTACGGGATGATTAGAACACTTTACAGTGTGTATTTAACAAATTTCTCGGAGTATTTTTCAGATTGGTTTGCATAGTTTTATTTATTTCAAGCTCTCTTGGGTTTCTTTCCTCTTTTGTTTCTTTCCAATATTATTTTTTTCCAAAGAAGTTAAAACACTGTGTATTCTCCCGTTTGAGAATAAGGAAGCTGTTTACCAAGAGCAAGTTCACAGGCTATGATTCCTTCTAATAGATCCCTTTCCCCGTGGAGTAATTCCTAATAACCAATAATCTCAGTAAAATGCATATCATGGAAGTGTTAGCAGAGCCCTCAACACAACAGACATTCATGAGTGGGAAAGTTCAGGTCATCATTATTACATGATTCCATCACTTCTAAAGCAATGGGAAATTAAAGGAGGCAGATATTGTAGAGAGCTCTTGTTATACTCTGCATCTCCCCAACTCTCCACCATGAGACGGCCAGGAGGGTATTTCCTTCTGCAAACCTCCACAAAGGGCTTGGCAGGACTAGTTTGCCAATTTAACATATGCCGTTTGAAATGGCAGCGGCATAGCAGATGTCTGTCTCACCAACTACAACAATAACAATAACAGAAATGCTTTTAGGAGCTTTAATAATGGAACAAAGTTGAGAACTGTGCCTGGGTGGCCGATACTGCTAAAGTTGACGTTGCACATCCTGCATGAGTGTTTGATATGGTTTAGAAAACTTGTCCTGCCCGCCCCATCCCCGCCACCTCCAAGAGCAAGAGAGATCTAACATGGCATATTCTTAGATTATTTCCCAACAGGGCTGTCTGGAGGGTTGAATAGATCCCAGCAGAGAATCTGGGTACCTTGGGGCCAAAGAAGAGGTTGTCAACCAACAGAAATAAAGAAGCCTTCCTCCTGGTGAGAGAGCCCCAGGAAAGGAGGCTGGGGTGGGGGCAGAGTCTTCAGAGAAGTTAAAACAAAAAGGAACACAGCGATGCTCCTGGAGAAAGTCATATCTGAGTAGGACGTCATTCACGGCCCATCACTGCAAGGCCGTGAGTCGCGTGGCAACTTCCCTGTGCCCTTTCTCATAATCCCACTGGGATTAGCAAATAACGGGAAAAGGAATCAAAGAACTGAGAGAGGAGGAGAAGAAACTGTCCACGGCCTCCCCTCCTGAAACCGCAGTTTTCATGTTTGCTTTGGGGCCCAGCTGGGGAGCAAGAGAAATCTCAACCAACCAAATGACTATTGAAGTCTGACTGTGACATGAGAGTGATGTATTTGCTGAAGAGATGGATGTGTGTGTGTGTGTGTGTGTGTGTGTGTGTGTGTGTGTGTGTGAATTGCCCCTAAGAACTAGTCTCAGGGGCTAAGACAGAAAGTATGACACTTGTCATATTTATCCAGTGTCAGGAAAAGGGTGTGAACTTCACGGACACATTTGGACACAACAGAAGAGACAAGAATGCACGTGCTCTTGTGAGTCTTCCTCATTTGACATCACAGTGTACTGATGGGACCCAATCTGACCTGAGGCATCAGAGAAAGGATCTTGATGAGGCAGGTATCTGAGATGACCCTCAAACAATGAGCGAAAATTGACATATTGCTGAGGTTTTGACATAGAACCATCTTCAAGCCCAAATTCCCACCCCGTGAGATCACTCAGATGTAGGAAGGACCTGAGTCGGAATTATACCTTCAACTACCATTGTCTATACACCTCCTACAAGTTGAGCTTTCTCAGGAAAAGCTCTTTGCATACGTTATCTATAAATTTCACTCCAAAATGGCAAGGGAGAGGTTATCACTTCTATTTTGTACATGAGGAAAACGATCCTAGAAGGGTTATGTAGAAATTTGGCTCTCAGTGAGTGCCTGGTGGAATAGGATTTCCACTAAGTACTTTCAGGCCCCAGAGCTGGTGCCCATTACTGTTCTTTATGTGGTAGGTGAGTTCATTCTTTAACTTAATTCTTAAAGCAGTCTTCTCAGGAGAGCTATCCTTGACACCTCTAAACAGCATCCTGGAGTTCTTTCCTTCTTGGATTCCTGTACTCTTTGTCCAAGCTTTGAAAATAGCGTTTACCTTATTATTGTAAAGACTTTTATATGCCCGTGTTCCATTAAACTGGAAGATTTTCAGCTGCAGAGATAGAGTTCCTGCCTTCTATTTTTACTAAACATCTAGGTAAGTTTTGCACACAGTAGGTCTTCTTAAAGCTGTGGAAGGAGTGAATGCAGCATCACTTATAAATGAAAAATAGAGAACCCAGAAAGATGAGGTAATAAATGTAGGTAACATAAGTAATCACTCTGAGGCAGAATCGAAATCCCTGTCACTTAACTTAAAATATAGAGCTCTTTCTCATCTATGCAGAATGGAATTAATACCATTTTCATGAAGGCTTTGGATATATCATCCTAGAATATCAAAGACAGAATCAGTGGGGTAGGTGTCCATGGATATGCACATGCACACAGGCCTAAACATGTAAATCAAAATATTTTCCCTACAAAGTAAATTTAATATGGGCTATTAACAAATGTTTATTGATTACTTATCATGTTGCAGGCAACATGAGAGCTGTAAGAAATACTCAAATATATGAGCACACACACATTGAGGGTGCCAAAAATGTATGCACATTTTAAGAAAGGAAAAAAATCCATTAAAATTATAATAGTCAATATAGACTGATAACAAAAGATGAATACAAATCACTTTGAACACCTCTTATAATTGCAGAAGTCAAACATGACTTGAGTATTACAAATTCAATACAGTTTTTTTTCTTTCATAAAATACATACATGTTTGGCACCCTAAGTGTGTGTATGTGTGTGTGTAGAATATACATTTACAAATTTAAATTTCAGTGTTAATAAGGAAAAGCACAGGTCCTTTGAGAATGTATGACCAAGAGCCTTGACTTAGGCTGTCTCTTTAGAGCAAGCATTCCTGGAAATGTGAAAATCTGGTATCTAGGTCTGGTATCTAGAGGAAAATTGAGACTTACGTCAAGAGCAGGTTGATGAAGGGATAGGTATCTGAGAAATTTCCAAAAAAACTAAAGGGAGGCTGATGTAGCTGGGCCACAGGGATGGGGAAGGAGCTACATGGGAGCATATAGATGTGGGCACTGGCCAGGTGGTGCACGGCCTTGTTGAGAGTATTGATATTTTGTTACTTAGTCCAAAAGCACTGTAAAGGCCCTGAAGTATTTTAGCTGGAGGCTGGAGAGCAGTATCATCAATCTTGAATTTCTGTAGCCCCCTCTGCTAGATGTGAGGCGAATGAGTCAGAAGGAGATGAGAATGCGAGGAGGCCAGTTATGAAGCATTGAAGTAATCAAGGAAGCGATGACAAAAATGTATCTGAATAGTGTGTAAATCTTGGAGACCATTTATCTTGGCCTGTACATAAACAGAAAATCCAGTCCTCTGGCTGGGTCATAACGCATTGAAAAATTCTCTCCAAAGAACAGTGCTGCAATTTTGTTCTACACAATTCTGAGTGTCCTTCAAAAGCACGGAAAGTAGAGAAAAGATGTGCTGGTACCCCAGATCTAAGTCTGCTCAGACCTACAGGATTTTGGATGCTGCAAGATTTCTTTCTCCACCAATGGTCTGCAGCTGAGCCTTTCCTCTGTGGAGCTGGTGATGACCTGACTTTGAGAGGCCTGCATCTGGGAGAAGCTTGAGTGGCCAGTGGAATTAGCTACTTTCTGGAGCTTGGTGGAGACCTCCTTCTCCTCCTTGTCTTCTGTGTCTTGGATAGAGGCTGAGGGCGTCTTCCGTGCCAGTCTATCCTGCCGTGTCTTGTCTGCTCTCATGCTCAGCACTGATATCTTAGATATCTTAGATATCTTCTCTTCCTCCTGCTTTTTATCCCCGCCCCCTACAGCAGCAATGCCATGGAGGTGGGGTCACTGAGGTGATTAGTGCAGTTAACCTTGATCTGTAACCTTGGAGTTGATAAAAAGGGAAAAGGAGAGGGGGGCATCTTCTGAATCCTTTCCCAACCAGTAAGCGTGCATTACATTTGCAGAGATAATGCCAAATTAATGGTTCAACCAGTCTGATGAATCTTTTCTTTATCTTCTCGACAAGGACAAAGGAACAAAAGCCACCTCAGCCATCACTACTTTGAACCAGACCTAGTATCTGTAGATTTCCATAACCTGTTACCATGTGAGAACCAGCATTCTCTGGGACTCACCTAGCACACCTCCTCATATTTTGAAACTGGAAAAATTGATAAACAAAAAATAAATGTATTTATTCATCCAAAAATTTATATAAAGTAAAGTGCCCATTGTATGCTAGGCTGTGTGCTAGAATAGGGAAGCAGAGTGAAAGTCTTTCCTGTTGGGAGCTCACTGACTGCCTGGTAAACAAGTGAATTAACCATAACCTTGGAGGAGCTCTAACCTTGCGAGGGATTTATAGCTTATGTTGAGGTATAGGCCAGAGTGGCCTGGCCATAAGCCCAAGGCTCCTTCAAAGGCTAAATCAAAAGTTCTATCGCTACTGAAAAGTATTTTTTTTTTAAAACAGAAACATCTAATTTGGTCAACCTTGGAGTTAAACACAATTTTTTTTTTCTCCTTATCTTGTGTTTTTCAAGCTGGGAGTGTTTCAATTACAACCTTATTAGATAGATAAATGTATATTTTACTGCTTTAATTTGGATCCAGAAAAAGATAGACAATATTGTAAAACTTATTCCCAGCCTGCCTACCAATCCTGCAACTATTTAATATAGTAAATGCTGACTGGGTGCTGGAAAAGAACAGAGTCTCTATTACCTTTTCATCTCTTGACTAAATTTGATGCCCAATTAACTTACACCAACAGGCACCATGCAACTTATAATACGCTGTCACAAGAGATACACCAATAATGAGGATTTAGGGTGGCTTAGTGAAAAATAGGACGTCTGCCTCAGGTCTGAAAAAATGGGAAAGATGTCACAAGGGTTGTGTACTGCGGAATGTCCTGCCAAGTATGATCCTAGGTAAGCTACTTCACCCACTGGAGGCTGAATTTACTCAACTCCGAGAAAGGGACACTAATTAAAAACATCTCCTTGACTCATGCAGTGAGAACTACATGAAATATTTGATGTCAAGTCAGTCCTCAGTGCACAGTGATAATGATGTTGGTGTGGTGGTGGTAATAGTGATGAGAATGATAGTGGTGATGACGGTGGTGATGGTTGTGATGAAGCCTATACAGATAAGGACTTCGATGGTAGTGGTGCTGTTAGTGGCAATGATGAAGAAAACTGTATTACTCCTATGAATATCATTAATAGCCTTCATTCTTCAGGCTTCTATAATTAGTTAATTATTCCTCTCAGGGACTGATGTGCATTGATTAGATGGCAATTTGGCCAAGACATTGTACAGTAATTCATGAGGCCCCACGGGATGAACTTTAATCTCGCAATTGGCAAAGGAGTCTCTGGACCAGGCCTGCCCAGGGGTATTGCCATCCAGCCATCTCCAGGAAGAAGGCAGACAGCTAAGAGAGGGATGTGGCATCTAACACAAGAAAACAAGAATTCTTTTGTCTCTCAGAAGAAAGTCTTTTTTTTTTTTTCCTAGGTGGGAGAGTTTGATGGATATTTTTTATTTCTTTGTTTTCTGTACTAGGCAGTAAACAACATATTCAATTTCATTCTTTACAATGTTTTATCAATAACAAGATTGCCTCTCTCTGCCTTTTTTGTAAGTACCTGAGATCAGGATCCTGTTTATAGCTTCTCTACTCAGGGGATTTCCTTTTATTCTCAGGAAGATTAGCAGAGTTTGAGAGAAAAGGATTTCTGGAGTTTGAATGTTGGCTGCCCCACAGATTTTCAGTGTGGCCTTGGGCAAATTTTTTGAACCTTCTGAACTCAATAATACCTATGTCGTGCTTTTTTTTTTTGGAGACAGAGTCTCATTCTGTTGCCCTGCATAGATTTCCATGGTGTCTTCCTCACAGCAACCTCAAACTCGTGGGCTCCGGCGATCTTGCCTCAGCCTCCCAAATGCAGGCAGGGTCTCACACTTGCATAGTCTAGTCTCGAACGCCTGAACTCAAGCAATACACCGGCCTCGGCCTCCCAGAGTGCTAGGATTAGACATGTGAGCCACTGTGCTCAGCCCATCTCATGCTTTTTATCTCCCTTCCCCATCCCCACTCTGTTCCTCTCTGGTTCAGTTTTTCTCATGCTTGATGAGAGTGATTTTATGTCACCAGAGACATTTCCAGTGAGCTCCCCAGGCTCCCGACATCTTCCATAGCTGACAAAAAGCAGGTCTGTGATGAAGGCAACGCTCTGATCCCATGTGCTAGATGAGGCCAGATGTCTTTTAGGTACAGGGATCTGGAACTTTTGAGTGACTTTGAGCATGTCAATAAGTCACCGAGGATACTGTCCTGAAAGGCGGCACGGAGTGTTCATGGAAGAGGATTTGCTTAAAAATAGCCCAGAGCTCCCTCCTGCAGATCTAACCTCTCCTCTTTATTCTGATTCTGCAGCAGTCTATAATCAAATAGGAGTGAAAGCAAGTCTACCTAACCGTGAGATAAAAGCCAGCTCTGAAAAGATAGCCAGCTCCCAGTATGGCACGTAAGAAGCTTAGACGTTTCCTCTCTGCCCTAACCCAAGCAAAAAGCTGAACAGCAAATAAATAAATGAATAAGTCTTCTTAGATTCATCTAAGAAATGAGGGCACAGGGAAAACTGCTGCCCTCAGAATTAGAAAGACAGGTGGATACAGAGGATCTCAATTCACCAGAGCAGACACCTCTGGAAGAAGCTGTGCCAGGGTAGGAGAAGTCTGAGGCTTGCTGGCTGTGCCCAAGTCCGAAAAACGCCAGGGCAACCCAGTCAGAAAAGTTACCCTACTTGGGTTAGTTTTACATCCAGGAACTCTACCAAGTCTTCACAGCGAATATAATAATCGAAGAAAAATTGCCTCATGCTATTAGCAGAAGGAAAGGAAAAGAAACCATTTTGACAGATGCCAGAATGTTCTCTTCTACCTCACAAGAACCTAGTGTGTTAGGGGTTTTATCACAGCCTAACCTACCTGGGGGCAGGGAATTTACTGGTTTAAGCCATCCTGTCCCAGGGGGATAAATGCACCGAGAAACACATGTGAAGATCACAGTTCAGAGACACAGGCTCACTGATAGGCTGGCACCTCATTGTAAGAGTGCAGAATGCCTTTCTGCTCTCTAGGGCACACCACCACACAAGTGTATTTAGAGCAATTTCTGTTACCCAGTACATCCTTTGAAGTGATCGCCCAAAAGCATCAAGGTGTACTACGAGGCAAGAGATGCAGTGTCAAGAGGCTACACCAGAACCAGAGTTGACTATGGCAGGAATGTTAGAATTATCAGAGCAGGAATATAAACCAACTGTGATTAATACTCTAAGGGGACTAATGAAAAAGTGAGAATATGTGCAAGAACATATGGAGAAAAAGAAAATTCTAAGGACAAGAAATACTAGACATCAAAAAAAAAAAAGGATAAAAACCTACAGATTGTAACAGATATAAAGAATGATTGTGAAGGGCTCATTAGTAGACTGGCCATGGGTGAGGAAAGGATTTCTGAATTTAAGAGTATGAAAACTTCCAAACTGAAACGCAAAGAAAAAAGATTGAGGAAAAAGGAATAAAATATTCAAAAAGCTTGGGACAGCTACAGGGGAAAAAAAAGAAGAGGAAGAAGGAAAGAAAGAAAAAAACTATACACATGGTGGGAATGACAGAAGAAGAGAGAGAGAGAAAAAAAAAAGCAAAATTTGAGCCAATAGTGACTGATAATTTTTCTGAATTAATGTTGGGCACCAAACCACAGACAGGAAAATCAGAAAACTCCAACCAGGACAAATGCCAAAAAAACTACACTTGGTTACATCATGAAATAAAATATAATAAAATACCTGGGATTACAAAGGAAATCAGTTATGTTTAAATTGTTCAAATTATTCAAAAATGGTATATGGTATCTTCAGCAAATCAACTATAATGTGATGTGACAGTTGGGGGATTTCTATTGGTGATTAAGTCACATCCACTGATCATAATAATAAAAAGAAAATCAAAGATATAGGGAAAAAAATCTTGAAAAAATCCAGAAGATAAAAAGGACCTTACCCACCGAGGAGCAAAGCTCAGTTACATCCTATTTCTCCTCAGAAATTATGCAAGCCAGAGAGGGGAGTGAAATAAGGAGAGGGGAACAGCAGCAAATAAGGATTCTGGACCCTGTGAAATTATCCTTTAAAAGTGAAGAAGAAATAAAGACATTCTCAGACAACAAAAATCGAGGGGATCATTTGCCAGTAGACATGTCTTTCAAGAAATATGAAAAGTTGTTCTTTGAAGAGAAGAAAACGACATAGTTCAGAAACTCAGATTTACATAAAGAAAGGGAGAGCCTCTGTGAACCACTAAGTGAAGATAAAATGAAACCTGTTCTCAATAGCTCTAAGGCATAACCTTTAAAAAATTACAATAGCAACAATGTATTCAAATGTATGTTAATGACACAGCATGTCCGTAAAGTTCATGTGCAATTCAAAATAGTGTGCAATTTAAAATTGCACATGAACTTTATGGACACACTGCATACATTCAAATATACATATTAATGTGTATTTACACTTATGTAAGTGAAATGAATGACAGTGATTATACAAGGGACGTAGGTGGTATTAGGGATATTTTGTAATTAAAAGGTATCCATGGTACCTGTGAAGTGGTACATATATTATGTTATTTGAAAGTGGACTTGAATTAGTTGTAAATACATATTTTGAACTTTTATAGATGGGAAATGGAATTATAAAATACTCATTTAAAATTATAAGTAGCAGTTTAATTACTGAAGACACAAATAGAAAAACAGACAAGGGCAACAGTTAAAACAGTAACAAATATGGTAGATATTAATCCAAGCATACAAATAATCACATTAAACATAAGTGGGTAAGTACATTAATTAAGAGACAGAGATTGCCAGAGTGGATCAAACCTCAATTGTATACAGTCTAAAACCCACTGTAAATATCAAGGAATATACAGATCAAAAGTAAAAGGTGGAAGAAAAACTATGGTAACATTAATCTAAAGAAAATGGACGTAGCTACATTAATTTCAGACTTCAGAGCAAGGAAATTACCAGGGATAAAAAGGAGTATTACATGAGACAAAGAGGTCAGTACTGCATGAAGGTGTAATCCTCCGAGCCTAGCAACACTATATCAAAGTATGTGAGCCTCAAACTGGTAGAACTCAAGGAGCACAGATGGATCCAGTAGTATACTTTGATTTTTAAGCACCCCTCTGTCAGGAATAGACAGATCCAGAAGTCAGAAAATTAGCGAAGACTTAAGTGAATTCAATAGCAGTATTAATCATCTGAATATAATAGACATCTACAGAGTGCTTCATTCAGAATATTGCACATTCTTTGCAAGTTCATAGAGAACATTCATTAAAATAGAGCATATTCTGGCCCATAAAACCTACCTGAACACATTCAAAAGAATAAAAAAAATATATATATATATATATATACAATATCTGCTCTCAGATCAAAATGGAATTAAACTGGAAATTAATAATGGAATGATAGCTGGAAAATACAAAAATACGTGGAAATTTAAAGACACACTTTTGGATAACAAATGAGTAAAAGAAAAAATCACAAGAGAACTATTAAAAGATTTTAAATTGAATAAAGATGAAAATACAAGCTATCAAAATTTGTAGATGCAGGAAAAACCATGCAATTTATAGACTTATAAGGGTGAAATTTTTACTTATAGGATGAAATTTTAATAAATTGTGGTGTACGTACACCATGGAATATTATGCAGCCTTAAAGAAAGATGGAGACTTTACCTCTTTCATGTTTACATGGATGGAGCAGCTGAAACATATTCTTCTTAGCAAAGTATCTCAAGAATGGAAGAAAAAGTCTTACTATGAAACTAATTTACAGCTTTCATATGAAAGCTATAACCCAATTATAGCCCAAGAATTTGGGGGAAGGGAGGGGAGGGGCGGGGGGAGGGGAGGGGGAGGGGAGGGGGGAGGATGAGTGGAGGGAGGGTAATTGGTGGGACCACACCTATGGTGCATTTTACAAGGGTACATGAGAAACTTACTAAATGTAGAATATAAATGTCTTAACACAATAACTAAGAAAATGCCATGAAGGCTATGTTAACCAGTTTGATGAAAATATTTCAAATTGTA
>CAUYQV010051144.1:0-15274 GCA_963574575.1 Galagoides demidoff | reverse complement strand
ATTTCTCTGTAACCAGTTGATGTTTAAATCCCCTCAAGAACATATCAAGTTGTTTTTCTCATTTTAACCGCCATGGTCTTCACCTCCCTTCCACCAGACAAAAATGAAAAATAGTATTTATTCATTTGTTTTAAAGAATTCTGGCTCGGCGCCTGTGGCTCAATCAGCTAAGGCGCCAGCCACGTACACCTAAGGTGGCGGGTTCGAATCCCCAGCCCGGGCCCGCCAAACAACAATGACGGCTGCAACCAAGAAATGGCCGGGTGTTGTGGCGGGCGCCTGTGGTCCCAGCTATTTGGGAGGCTGAGGCAGGAGACTCGCTTGAGCCCAGGAGTTGGAGGTTGCTATGAGCTGTGATGCCATGGCACTCTACCCAGGGGGATGGCTTGAGGCTCCATCTCAAAAAAAAAAAAAAAGAAAAGAAAAGAAAGAATTCCAAAGCTGCAGCTCTGGGCGCTGGGCATGTTTGCTTTTTCAAATGCTCTTACGGACACCAGTCTGCGAAGGCCCACCCAAGCTGTGTGATCTGTGAAAGTCGTAACAACACACACATGCTTCAGCCTTCTCTGGTGTCCCTGTGATTCATAAATCGGAGATTTTACTTATAGTGGGACGAGTTTTTAAAGTGAGGTCACCTCTGTCCCATGCATGCACCAAACGATGCCCTTTTTGGAGCAGCGATCTGTAGGAAAGGCTAACGTCGGGGTTTCCGGGTGTCCTTGCAGCCGCAGTACACGAACCTGGGGCTCCTGAACAGCATGGACCAGCAGATCCAGAACGGCTCTTCGTCCACCAGCCCCTACAACACAGACCACGCGCAGAACAGCGTGACGGCGCCCTCGCCCTACGCGCAGCCCAGCTCCACCTTCGACGCCCTCTCGCCGTCGCCGGCCATCCCTTCCAACACCGACTACCCGGGCCCGCACAGCTTCGACGTGTCCTTCCAGCAGTCGAGCACCGCCAAGTCGGCCACCTGGACGGTAAGAGTGATGGGGGCGCGCAGCCAGTAAGCCTGGCGTCACAGGCAAGGACCGTCCCCATCAGCTCCCAGGGATTTGTCTCTCAAGTTTGGAGATCCCACATCCAATAGAGGGAAATTAGTCTTTGAATATTTAATACTGAACCAGAGAGAGTAAGAGCCAGTTAATGGGAAAATCCCACTGGGAACCAAATGCCTGCCATCGAGTCGGCGCCCAGTGATTTGAGCCAGGGTGTTCCTGCCTCTTTCTCTCTGTGGTTAAGGCCTTTTGCGAAAGTTTCTTCAAAATACAGAGCACTAGACCACCGTGAAGTATCACCACGGGCTGTGTATGTACAGTGTCCATAACGAGGGGTATTTATAGCTCTCCTTATTGTGGAAAAGTCAATGTCCCATTCAGATGTGATTTTAAAAAATGAATAAATACATACAATGTGATAAAAAATAAGAAAATTAAATCCTCTTTATTAAGGAAGGACAATTCTATTTATGCATGTAGGTTCTCTCCCATGAAGTATAATTTATCGCTATGGATAAATGTATTACATTTAGAAACCTCTTTCCCCAAAAGAAGCCTCTAAACGTACACATCAGGGCCCTAAGTTATTCCAAAGAGACTCGGATTTCAAATGTTGGAAAAAAAAAATTTATACATCTAACTTCTTTGAGAAAGCATGAGAAATATTTTTTTAATAATTAAAAAGCCACGAGAATGTTGATTTAAAAACGCATATGGCAATGCATTATAAGATGAGTGAACTGAAAGGTAAGAGGGGAGATCTACAAAGCTGGCTTTCCCTGGTTGACGGAAGATGTCCAAGACAAAGTAGTATGCATGTGTGTCAAATAATTTAATGTCTACGTGGATTATGGAAATACTTCCAAATATCACCTTAGCGAAAAGTAGCTTCAGAATTTTTTTTAGAACAACTTTTTCCCCGCTTTGGCAAGCAAGTTTCTTTGGACAGCATGTTTGTTTTTCTCTTATGTATGGCGTCTGGTTCATTACAGCCTTGAATCCAGTTGTACAGTTTATAAAATAATCTGCACTCATGACACTTACTACAATAAAACATACTTTCACTTCCGTTCCCTCAGGTTGGATCTCACTTTGGGAGTAGGATAGACACATTTTATAACTCCTATTTCACTAGTAAGAAAATCGGAAACCTTGGAGCTTTTCGTGTAGCTGGGCCTATTCCTACACTTGATCTTAGCCACAAGGCCGAGAAGCGATGCTGGGCCTATTCCTGATCTCCCCCCACCCCCCAACTGAATTGTGTCCTTTCTCTCTTTGTTTCACTCTTCCTTACCAGCATGCTCCCACATTGTCTGAAAGTTAATTTCATTTTGATGCTTTCGTTTCATGGTTTGAGAAGCGGTTCTGTCATGGCTCATATGTCAGCCGTGAAGGAAAGGTATTCGGCTAAAATTTGACCTCCCCTTCATGCGTTACTTATCAATTGTGTCATAACCTTTCTTTTATACCATTTGTAATCCTGGCGCTGGACGCTGCAGGTGAGTAAACTTAGAATTTATAGGCCTTAAATAATTGCTTGATTGATCTAAGTAATATTTTGCTACAGAACCACTAGAGTAACCATTTCGTACCTGGAGCACTGCTGTGTCGTAGGCTCACCAATTAGACATTTACAATCACGGATCTCCCAGCATAACAGTTACTTGTGTAATTTACTCAGTCAGGGCCCTTCTCTATTACGTGTGGGCTTGTCTGAAGAGATAGATGCTGGACATATTGGGGCCCTGACGTGAATAATTCTTTTTCCCCTTCTAAAATTGCTTAAGAACCGTGGGGATGACATTTGATGTCCATACAACAACCACTCGGTCCTCTTTCCCCTCCTCACCTTATCATTTTTCATATGGAAATCTTAGGGCCATTTTCAGATTTAATATCCTAAACCATCCTCACTCAAGGCCCCCTTTTCAGAGAAATAAATTGTCTTAAATCTCTACCTTAATGGTACGTTAATAAGGAAGTCTTTTCACGGAATATGCTAATAAAATTTCCTTACATGTGCCCCAAGTGATAGTACCCTGAAAAAAGAGGGAGGCACATGGCAATGGGAAAAGAGCGTTGGTTAAATTCCAGAAAACCTGGATTCTAGTCTCTATCACCTGTGTGGCTTTAGTCGAATCACTTCACCTTTCTAGAATTCAATCTGTGTCTCAGACGAGGATGGTGGAGATGTTTTACTAGGGTGATGATACCATAGGAAGTTTTTAAGTGGAATTAGATTCTGAGTGTTTTGTCTGTCATTCCTAATTGACTTTGGTGAAGCAGCTTTACTTCATTTGAATTTTTGTGCAGTTGTCTGCAGGCTCCCTTGTGGCTTTTACAGAATAAAGATACTACTTGGTGTATCACATGGTATTTATAGTTTTATTGCATTTCTTTCTTGTGGACATCCAGGCTTATTTCAGGTTATTTTAGCTTATTTCTGCTAAATCTAGGGTCCTTGAATCCTTATCTGAAAAGCTTCTGAGATCACTGAAGATGTGATTTCTTATTTGTGGGCATCTGCATCTCACACATACCGGTGTCTTACTCTTTGAGCCACGGTACATATCCTCGCCCTCATAGGTAGACTTTGCATTTGTAAAAGCATTTTCTCAGGCATCTATCGTAGTTGAGCTTCATAACCAAGTCTGTTACCCCTGGTGTCTTACATGGGAAAACTTCAAGAAGTAAAGGTCTCATGGCTAATAACCAGCCAAGGAGGGAGAAGCCCTCTCACTCCCAGTTCTGGTTTGTCCTCCTGATTGATGGAAGGCAGAAGCACGCAGGAATAGGCAGGCCCTGTGTAGCAGGGAGCTGGCATCTTACGTCCTGAAGCCCAAGTGCTGGAGCAGATATTTTTGTGCCACATTACATAGCGCCTATTTGTTAGGCATCTGTGGATTTTCAAAGCACTTTTTCAAAATTAAATGCTACATTTTAAAACTGTCCACAAACTGAAAGCAGCAGAAGCAGCTGTCATTGGATGCCTGCATGGTCTTTGGGGGATTTTTTAATAACAGTCTTCTTAGTGCCATTTTATCACTTGTCATCCTTTCACGTCGTGTTTTCCCCATTTAATTTTTCTGGTTTTACACTCAGAATTAGTGTCAAAATATAATTAATTTATTCAAAGGATGTATGCGTTTTTCCTTCTGGTTTTTTTTTCTATGTTTTAAAGTACAAATATGATTGTGTTTCCAGTTCTATAAGATGGTATTTATTTTAAAGTTCTTACAACAAAATAAAGTGAAATAAGACAACATTTTCCCACATTTTCTAATTCTCTCTCTCACACACCAACACTTAGAATTTAGTTACAGACTGTCTTAATTCCCACAATTTAGTTGGCACAGTGGTGGAGGCCCACTGATCAGGGCACTGCAGTGCTGGTATTGTGGCTGGGTGCCACCCGCCATAGGACAGGTGGAGGAATGGGGGTTTGGAGATGGCAAGAAAATTAAGGATAGATTTCAATTCTGGAATTTACTAGCAGAATATGGTACTTTCCCCCCGAATTTTATCTCTCTAAACCTTGCCTACAAATGGGGATCTGAATACTTTCCTTATGCTGATGATTAAACTGTACCTCTTGGTACCTGGCTAGTCATTGGCACAGAAGTGTTTACTGAGTGTATATGTGAATCTTATTGTTTCATGATAAACATCATGGTTTTATTGAAGGTACAGTTGTATAATAGGTAATAATCTGAGAGAGTGGAAAGTACACTATCAACTACTTTTTGTTCTTATGCTTTTGGGCTATTCACATGCATACTTTGCCCCAATGGACTGTGATACTATACACTATCCAAATTCAGTATAAATAGATGGCCTAGGGTGATAACAGGCTGGCAGTTATCACTATCCATGGGCTGGCAGTGCTGGTTTCCCAGCCTGCCCAAGCAGAGGTGGCAGCTCCTTGCCAGGCCAAAGAAGGACCCTTTTTGGATTTGAGGACCTATTAATTTTTTACATTTATTCCTCATTTTTAATCTGATGCTTCATGTATGAGGATGCTTTGCTGTATTCTGTGTGCTAAGTAAGGATAACAGTGAGCCTCACTATTGCCAGGCAGCACGTAAGTTTATTGTGATGAAGTTCTCTGAGTAATGTAATCAGTTATTAGTAGGGAATGAGTTGGATAAATTATGGCACATCAGTACGATACTCCATGGCCACGAAAGAGAATCCTTTGTACTGACACAGTGCTTTGCGAACTGCTGCAGAGGAAAAGATAAGCTTTCCGTGGCACCTACTTGATGGTCAAGAGTGCTGGTAAGGACCACTTCTGGGGCCAGAATGTTTTCTCTGCGCTCACCTCTAATGATGAGGCCTCTCTGAACTTGTAGTCTAAGTCACCCTTCCTTGGGTATCAGCTTCACACACGTCTGCCAGTGTAAGAGCTGTTTTTCCACAATCTATTCTAGTAGAATATGGGACTTTTTCACAGTATTCTCTGTGTACATACACCAGGAAAATCTTCGGGTGGGTGTGTGTGTGCGCTCACACTGAGGTAACGAATGACACAGTCCTTAGGACATAGGATAACTTTTGCCATTGTGTTGTTGTCAAGACATCAACTTCAAGGTCCTATAGGCTGGGACACCCTGACCAAGTGCCCAGCATGATGTTCAGCGTGTGGTAGGAACTTAAAAAAAAAGTTAAGAAACACTGTTTTCTCCTCATGATTAAAGGAACTATAATTCCAAGCAGTAGTTCTCAGCTCTGACTCTGATTGTTAACTGTCCATGAGTTGGGTCCCCTCGGCCCCCACTTGTGATTTACAGAGAGCATTCTTCCTTTGCCTTTCCTAATCATGCCAGCCTCGTGTCAGGTTCAGAGCTTTGAAGAATTTGACTTGAGCAAGTGCAGAGATTAGGGAGGTGGTGATTGAAAGGGGAACAGCCAGTTCCCTTCCTGGGACAGTTCCATTGATCCCAGCATATCGGTCTTGGTCTCCCAAGCTCACACCCCTTGGCTCTGCAGGCAGGCTGAGATGCGTGCGTGTGGCCCACCCTCCCAGTCATCAGGTTACCTGTAATGTAAGACTCTCAGAAAAAGGTTGCCAGCTCTGCAGAAATCTAATGCAAGCTAGCCCATTGCGTGGCCCTCGGGAATTTAGATACTCTTAAGAATAGCCTTTCAAAGGACATGATGTACAGACAAACTTTTTGATGGTGAATATGATTTATCAGCTTCCTTTGACAAAGGAAGTACTTCGCTCTTTAAAGTTCATGCCTCATTGGGGGCTTGGTCTCATCTTACATTTGAGTGGCTGTTAGATTTCACTGGTGAGGGGCAGGAGGGAAGCCGGTAGCTTATGCCAGCCATAAATGTGTTCATCCTAACAGGCTGATTTCCACTTTTTGCTGTAGCTATTTCATTAATTACCTGACATATGCATGGAGTGCCTTATTGTGCCACTCCCATGATGAAGAAAAAGAAAATTAGATATATTTACCTGTTTCCCAAACTATTTCTTAGTTCACAGAGTATTAAAGAATAATTTCCTAAATAAAGTGCTTGGAGATTCCTGGTGATGGTTCACATAATTTATTTAATCGTAGGTTTTGGATTTAAAAGGAAATGTCATTGTAAAGTGGGGGCAGAAGTGTCTGCCAATCCAGGAGAGAATAACTCACGCAGCGTGTTTGCCTGAGTCTGTTTAGATTAACTCTCAGCTAACGTACTTAGGGGAAGCCAGTTTCACCTAATCTGATGCTTATCACTCTCCCACAGCATTCTGAGTGATTTGTTCTCTGCACTCTGGAATTTCTATTTAAAAGAAAAAAAAAAAAAAGGGCTGTGCCTGTGGCTCAGTGGGTAGGGCGCCAGCCTCATATACCAAGGGTGGCAGGTTTGAACCCAGCCCCGGCCAAACTGCAACAAAAAATAGCCAGGCGTTATGGCAGGCGCCTGTAGTCCCAGCTACTCAGGAGGCTGAGGCAAGAGAATCGCCTACGTCCGAGAGCTGGAGGTTGCTGTGAGCTGTAGTGCTGCGGCACTCTACTGAGGGCGACAAAGTGAGACTCTGTATCTAAAATAAGTAAATAAATAAAAAAAGAAAAAAAAACTTGGTACTTATTTATTGCATCTGAATATTTTAGCAGCTTACTATTGATTTAAAAAATAAACAATTTAAATAAAACTTTGTTTCTTTTTCTAGGACACACCAAGCAACAGCAAATAGACTTTTTTGATTTACTCTTTTCTTTTTCTGCCCTCTCCTCGTTTTCCTCCATTCCTTTCTTCCCTGGCCGCCGCCTTCTTTTTCCTCCTTTGCTTGATCCTTCTCTTTCTCTGCCTTCATTTATGTTATCAGCAGTAGTGTTAAATTTGGGTTTGTAGGTATCACCAGCCATTTGGTGTCTTGTGTTTTTCAACGGTAGCTTCACTTACCTGGAATGGTAAATTAATATGAAGAAGATTGTGATGTAAACCAATCACCAGGGGAATTTCCATCAAGAAGTAGATCACCAGGGCCTCTGTATGTAACCAATTTCCTTGAATAAAAACGAGCTACCTTGAAGGTAGAAAACTGTAATGTCAATGGGGCCAGGGCAGGACCTAAGGGAGCCAAAGGATGAATCCAGGGACTGTGGGGGGACGAGTTTACCTCTCTTCTCTGCAGAGGCATTTGCTGTCTAATCCCAGCCTTTTGTCATGGGGAAAAGTAGGCCTAACATTAAAATATTAATTTTTAAAGAGCAAGCAGAAACCTACATTTACATATAATATCATCACACCTTAAAATGATTGTAGGAATTTAAAAAGAAAGCTGTAAAACATTACAAGCCACACAAAATAGTAGGCGGCCTACACGCCATCCTGTGTAATATGTTAGCAGTGACAGGGAAGATTACCTAAAGTTGGAACCACTGGAAGTTAGAGCAAGTGTGCGAGGAGAAACATACTAGGAGGTGTGTTTTGTTCAGAAATTGTGACTCTCTCTTTAAAAAGCCATATAGATTTATCCTTTTCTACATTCAGCTAAGCAATATATTATCAAAGCAGGTTTTTCTTACTTTGTTCTTACCGTAAATGACCTTTCTACTCTCATTCCTATAAAAGTCTTATTTGACGTAAGGACTTTAATGGTATTGCACTATTGCGTCCTAGGAATAAAGAGGATTTATTGTTTGTTTATTGCTGTCATTATCATGAGAGAGTTTACGGAACTCTTGTCACTTAACTCTCTAAGTTGGCCAGAACTATAATCAAAAAAGAACAGTGAGATTTAAAGGGCTTCAAATCAATTTTCTCAGCCTATTAACTGATGGCTAATTTTTAAGTGGCACCTCGGGAATATACTAGAACAGAAATCACCTGAAAATTGAGGTATAAACAGAGAATAATGTCCTAAGAATTTTTTAATGACTCAAGAAAAATACGGTATATCATTAAACTGAACAGAGATCCCTTAAAATGAATGTAAACTTAAAATCAGCCATGAATGACTTACACCATTTATGGGATTGTTGCTTTGGGGGCATTCCCATAAGTGAGGCTTTGCTCTGCCTCCATTTGCACCCCCCCCCCCCAATTAGCTATTTCCATAGTGTGGCCAAGTTTGTGCAATTGTTCCCATCCCATTTGGTAAAGGGTCATATATTTTTCACATGAAAGGTATTTGGTAATTAGTTATGTCATGAGTAAAACCAATTGCATTTAAAATCAAGCCTCCTTGTCTTATATCAGTGGCAATGAGTATGACCACTCAGGGGGTTGTGGCTGAAAGGATGCGTGACACAATGGCGCTTTTCTGCCCAACACCTTCCAATCCTTTGATGTTGAAGAAGAGTTTATTGTAGAACAGAACGGTAAATGTTAAACTCTTTGAAGCCCTGCAGATGTTTTGTAGTCCTGGAATGGTTTTAGAACAAGGGGTCCTGTAATTAGGCACACAGAACCCTATAGGTAAAGATCTTAGTAAGATGTTTCCCCTGTCATGTCTTGATAATGATCAAAACCCTCTCATCAGGTCAACCCCAGCTGAAATTTAAAAGAAAATGTGTTAGTAGCCAGAGACCTTAAATCTAATTTATTATGAGGTAAGTTAGGGAGGGATTCTCACTTTACAAATGGAATGAGTCTTCTCTTTTTGGTTTGAATTTAATAAGACTCAGGTGATTCACATGAAGATTTGTGTGATTAATAAACCTCACAGTAAGCAACCTTGTTCCTGTATGGGAAAGGTCTCAAAATGGAGAACTCAATTTCTGACTGTCTTATGCAGAGTTAACACTGAATTTTCAAGTTCATTGATCAAACAGAAGTTTTTTTCCAGGGCTACTCACTAAGTTTTTTATTGTGTGTGTATATGCTTTTCATGCTGATTAAACAGAATCATCAGCACTAAATCTTTTAAAAATATAATGAATAAGTTGAGACTATTTCAAAAGACCTTTCTCTTTGAGTAGTTTCCAAGTTGCATTAAATAAGAAGAATAATGATTACTTTAGGATTTGAATTTGAGAAGACATCTGATGAGCTCCTGAAGACTGCGCCTCATTAAGTACAAAAGAGGATTCAGAAGGACCAGTTTGGGAAACTAACCTGTTGGGACTCTGGCAAGCTCTTTTGTGTCTGTCCATCTGTTAAATGGGTATTATAATATTTACTTGGCAGGATTTCTGTGAGACTTCATTAAATTTTATGAAGGACTCTGGGAGCCTAAGAGATGAGGCTTTAAAAATGTAGTACATTATTATCTTATTCTAGATTTTTTGTTTTCAGATTTACCTGCTTGAATACTATATCATATCCACGCTGAGAATTCAGGCAGTTTTCTGAGGTTTTCCATTTATACTAAGACACGAAATAAAAATGGTACAGGTCTACAAGTCCCCAGACATAGACGTGGGATGACAAAATAGATATGTATTTTGTCTAATATTAAACACGTTTAATTGGATCCTGTATTTGTTAATTTCCTACTTTCATTCTTAGCATCTCAGTGTTTTATTGCTAACATCTCAACAGAACCACTAAAAATTCTTAAATGTAATCATTTTTACTAGGTCATGGAAGGAGTTTACCATGTGTTGAAGAAGAAAAATACAAAAGTAAACGTGTATATATATACACACACAAAGTTTTTACTCTGAGCAACAAAAGAATTAATTTACAACAATTATAATTTTGTAATTTGGGAGATATATATATATATTCCTTCCTTTTGCCCTGCTTTTTTCCTTCTACCCTGGGTGTTAGTTTGAGATTTTCATATTTATGAATATTGAGCTTTGGAGTTAATATCAATTGCCTTCCCCCCATACTTTGTGTTTTTGGAAAAGCATGTCCCATTTTCCCATAAGAACAATGTTATAATTACGACTTATCTTTCTGACCAAGGAATGACCATCAAATAAGTCATAGATATGATTAACCACTGTCATAAAAGACTGGATGTTACTTCTGTAAGCCACTATACTCATTTCAAGTATAAAAATGACATTCATAATTTTATGAAGTTTGCTTAAATAGCTTGTATGCTTTGACATATATGTGTTAAGCTGACTTATAAAATTTTAAGTTATTTTTATAAACTTGACTTCCCTGAGACTGGTTGCTAGTGTAATAAATATTTTCATTAACATTTTGCTGTGCCAGAACTTTGATACATTTAATGTGAAATAATGTGAGAAGCCTAAGTTTCTCAAAATTTTCTATAGGAAAATTAGCATGGGTATTTAGAGAATGCATTTCTGTTGCTAAGAATAATCCTCAAAAATTATTCTATAGTGTAGACCATTCTTTATTTTAAGAACTTGAAACCATTTTTGATCTTATTACAAGGATTTTACTTGTAGGGGAAAAAAGCTGTGTGTTACTGAATTTGAAAATAGAGTTTTGTATGTGTTTGCTATCCCTGTCTGATACCCCACTCCCCATAGCAGAGCAGTCTCAAGAAGAGAGAAGGCCCCCCCCAAAGGCACCTAGTGAGACAGAAGGGTTTGAAGTGCTAATGGGAAGATTTCTAGCCCCTAGTGATAGAGGAGAAATTTGAGGACATACTTTGTGGATTAGACTCAGTGGTTGTCTTTAGACACCATTTATGCAAGTTTATTACCCACACTTTCTTTAACCTTTCTATACAAATCCATGGAATTAGTGGATGAAGCCTTTGGGAAGCACTGGCTAGTTGATAATTAGATACAGCAGATTAACCAATAGGTAAAAAGAAAGTGTTTGCATGATAGGAATTTGGAATAACTTTTTCTACACTTCCACAGTTAGAAGGTAATACATCCTTGTGATTATTTACAATCTCTTCTTCCACTAACCCACATGAAAATCCAACCTCTTTCTCCTTTGTTTATTCTCACAGCCAGAATGTGTTGAAGCCACACAACTGTGAATAAATGCACGCTATTTGGAAATGCTTTGGTCTTACCTTATTCTCTTTGAGTTTGGGGAGATATTTGGCAAAGAACTATTTTTCATATTGCTTAAATCAGTCTTTTACGAATGGAATTGTCAACTTCCAAGAATTACCACAATAGAACTCATTCTTTAGATTTATGTTGTTCTTTTATAATATTCAAAATCTACAGTAAACACTTTTGTGTGTAAATGTGACAAAGGCACATTTCGCAGATGCTTTATATCTGAGGATCACCATAAATTTAGCAGCATCAACTGTGCACCTTTGAGTGTAAAAACTGTATAGCAATAGTGATGTAGATGGGAAAGGAAGATGACTAGAAGCAGAACCAGAAAATACTATGGACTTCATGTCTAGTTTTCTGCTCAAGAGGCAATTAAATATATCGTCATTTGTCTAAGTTTATACAATGTATTCATGTTTCAGAGCTGATCTCTTTCCTCACATGCCATGAGTTTCGGTTATGAGACTTCTCTTTGCACAAGCATCTGGACAGTAGGTGTTAATAGATTTGAGACTTGCTCAGGGAACGGTCTTCTAAGTTTTTATGGACTCTTCTCTGAGACCCTTTTCCCTAAGTGCAATTATCATTTGAACACTTTGAGATTAGGAGTGAGGATGGGGAGAGAATAGCCAGAAGAAGAGTAGGAGAAAGGGGAAGTGAAACTAGCTAGAAATTCATCAGAAACTAGTGAGCGGAGCCTTATAAAAATGTAAAATGCACACTTCACGTTGGTTAGTTAGATGTTTTCTAAGTACCTTCGTAGCTCTGATGGTATATTTTTATGGATATGGACTTCTAATTTGAGGAAAAGATACAAACCAATCCAAACAGAATGTTCAATTTCAATCTAAAATCTTAGCTTCCTTCATTTCTGCATTCTACACTCTCCTGGAGGTGTTTTGTTTTGTTTTTGTTTTTGCTTCAAAATATGAGAACATACCTTTTATTCTCTTTTGTTTTCCATGAATGAACAGGAAAAAAGACTTCTTTTTATGCCTAGCAAGTCTTGATGTCTTTTTTAGGAACAGTGTATTTCCTGTAAAATATACTCAATACTTGAGTTGATCTTAATGATTAAAGATTAATTGTATATGCTTTTCTAAAATTCTTTGAAATTTCCAGAAAAGATGGTCCCAGTAAATATCTGCCTCTATATCAGTAGGGGAAAAGGAAAAAGACATGCAATACAATTCTAAGCCCATGGTCCATGTATAGCTCCATGATAAGTTTTATTTTGATAGCTAGCACCATAAAGTAATTGAAAATATTATAATTGTAGTATTTTTATGCAGAAGCTTTTTTTAAAATTTATAGACATGCACACTTTTATTTCTATCTTCTTTCTTTTTAAAATTTATTTTTATTTCAAATTAATGTGAGGGGACGGATTTTTAGGTTACATTGGTCTCATTACCAGGATAAAATTCCATGTGTAAAAGAGCCCCCCTCCAGGGGGCGTGTTATACACCCTCACAATGTGCACTAGCTGAGATCCCCTCCTGCCAATTCTCTTCCCCACTCTCTCCTCCCCTCTCCTGCCTTCCTCTACCCTCATACTAGACTATGTTTGTGTTTTATTGTTCATATGAGTATTCAATTGTTTATATATTGGTTATTAAATTGTTTATATATTGGTTTCATATTAGGATGGAGTATATTGGATAGTTTTCCATTCTTGTGATACTTTCCTAAGAAGAGTCTATTTCAACTCCATCTAGGTAAATGTAAAAGGTATAAAGTCTCCATCTTTTTTAATGGCTGAATAGTCTCCCATAGCATATATATATTCCACAGTTTGTTGATCCATTCATGGATTGATGGGCACTTAGGTTGCTTCCACAACTTGGCCATTAAGAATTGAGCTCCAATAAACTTCTGGTGCAAATGTCTTTATGGTAAAATGATTCTTGTTTTAGAAGCATTTTTTTTATTTGCATGCCTTCTAGCTGCTAGAAATATTATTTTAATTCTTTTATTATATATTTTTATTATATTCTTTTCTCTTCATGAACACAGCATACAACCTAATGTCACAAAGCTTAGATTTGATTTTTCTGTTCATACTGTTTGCCTTTGATAGTCCTAGTGACTACACTGACCTCTGTGTCTTAGAGATCCCATGAATATTTGCATATAGAAATAAATAACCACAGTTGAACTTTGTCATATTTTGTTACTAATCTCTATAGAGCAATGGTTCTCAACCTTCCTAATGCTGTGACTCTTTAATTCAGTTCCTCATGTTGTGGTGACCCCAACCATAACATTATTTTTGTTAAAGTTATTTTTATTTTCATGAAGTAGCAACAAAAATAATGTTATGGTTGGGGGTCACCACAACATGAGGAACTATATTAAAGGGTCATGGCATTAGGAAGGTTGAGAGCCACTGCATAAAAGGTTAAGTGTGTTTACATGGCAGGTGCTTCACAACAAAGTGAATTAGTAAGGAAATGATTAGAATGGACATAATTTGCCCACACTGTAACATGAACAGCAAAAGAGGTTATATTCTTCTAAGACTCACAAGTATTCCTAAGTGAATTTTTCTTTGAAGTTTTCACTTGGGTGTATGGTTGTAGCATATAGAATAGCTCCTCCTGTACTGTTTCCTCGTTTTGTTTGATGTTGAATTTTAGACTTCAGAAACAGAAGATGCATTATTTTGAGTAATCTTATTTCCACAAATTCTTTATTTAAAATGAAAATATTCCTTCGCCTGCTAAATTACAATGATCAAAGCATATAATCCTGGGAAATATCAGTGCCATAGTGTATCATTTTTAGTTATTTTACGAGACCGAGGTGATAAATACTGTAGATAGTATGGAGCACTCCCTTGCCTCCTCTTGAAAGCAGCCAGTACTGCCGTTATACTAAAGGGCAAACCCAAGTGCCCAAGGAGGCAGGGTGGTGTGGGGGGAAGAAGTCAGCTTTGTGGGCAGATAGACCTGGGGTTGGATTCCACCTTTTTCCATCTATGTGGCCCTGAGCAAAACATTGTCTCCAGGGAAGGTTCCTCATCCCTAAAATGGAACAGTGTTCTTGGTAGAATGTGATATGATAAATACAAAGTGTCCAATACTGTGCCTGGTAAATGATGATTTTTATTAGGAGGAATCATATATTTAGGATTGGAATTTAGCCTTAACCTGCCTTACTAACACATTATTGAAAACCATAGTGAGAAATCTGCTCCATGGAGTAACTCTAGCTTCTGGTGCCTAGCCTTCCACTGTGTGGTAGAGGTGATAGATGAGAATAGTTCTGGGCCAATTTTACCCTTATTTGGAGCAGAGGAAAATGAATGACTATGTTGGCTATGAAGAGGGTATAATCAGAAATGGTCCATAAACAACATGTAATTTTTTTTTTGATAAATGCGTATTTCCCCCTCATTTTGACAATGTCTTTAAAATTGACCATCCAGGAAGATGAGTAATACTTGTGGCTTTGAGTTATACCCAGGCACACCACTATATATATAGTAGGCTTCTGAAGTACAAATGCTTTCAACAGTTGTTGAAAAAGCACAATGTTGAGATAAAGTGTCCTGAGAGAGAGCACTGGGGGGAGATATTTGTTTTTATAGCCCCTACCCAGAAATGACCAGGACCCATCCTATCAAATGATAAGACTGTTAATCAGTTGTGCAGAGTTCCTTCTTCTGTACTGCCAGCTTTCCTAGCCACATCGTGATTTATTTATATGTTCCCAAAGGCACAGTGACTACATTAGAGAGGAAGTCACAGGAAGGCAAATTCCAGCTCAAAGTGAAGGACAGTCAGGGCCCTCTATGGTGTGAAATAGAGGTGAGAACTATGACTCGACTTTCTTTTTTTCTTGAGATAGAGCCTCAAGCTGTCCCCCTGGGTAGAGTGC
>CAUYQV010051143.1:0-36849 GCA_963574575.1 Galagoides demidoff | reverse complement strand
TATGGTTTATCTCACAAGGGTACAAGTGAATCTTTCTAAAAGTAGAATATAAACGTGTTAATACAATAACTAAGAAAATTACATAAAGGCTATGTTAACCAGTTTGATGAAAATTGTATATGAAATCACCATACTGTACTCCATGATTGCATTAATGTACACAGCTATCATTTAATAAAAAAAATTGATGGAGAAATCAGATCTTTTGTAGATATATAATCAACGAGGAAATTAGTCACAACAAGACCTGCTCTAAAGGAAATCCTTAGACCTATTCTCATACTGAACACAACAATGGACCACCATCAAAGTAAACACCTAGAAGCCAAAGGCCAGAGCTTAGCTTCCACAATGGCACAAAGGATAAAACTACACAAGAAACTATCTCCTAATAAGATGAATAGAATTAAACCACACTTATCGATACTCTGGATAAATGTCAATGGATTGAATTCCCCACTGAAGAGGCACAGGCTGTCTGATTGGTCAAAAAAGAAAAAAAACCACAGGTCATCCATATGCTGTCTCCAGAAGACTCACCTTACCCTAAAGGACAAATCAAGACTCAGTATTAAGGGATGGAAAACAGTGTTTCAAGTTAATGGAAATCAGAAGAAAGGAGGGGTTGCAATCTTATTCTAAGATATAAGCAGATTCAAAGCAACTTTAATTAAAAAATACAAAGATGGACACTTAATATTGGTCAAAGGAATAACACAACAAGAAGACATCTCAATTTTATATATTTATTCAGGCAATTTAAATCCTCCCAGATTTATGAAAAAACCTTGAAGGGTCTGAGCAATAAAGATATCCCATAACACCTTAATAGTTGGGGACTTCAACCCCCACTCCGACAGAAGTGGAGAGATCCTCTAAACAGAAACTAAACAAGGATACAAAGGACCTAAATGTGATCCTAGAACAAATGGGATTAATAGAAATATAGATAACACACTATCCCAAAGCAAAAGAATATACATGTTTTCTTATCAGCTCATGGCACATACTTCAAAATAGATCACATCCTAGGATACAAATCTAAACTTATCAAAATTAAAGGAATAGCAATTATACCATGTCTCTACTCAGACCACAAGGATATAGTGGTAAAGCTAAACTCCAACAAAAATGTTCATCCTTGCACAGTGTCTTGGAACATAAACAACATTATGCTGAATGATAGTTGGGTTCGGGAAGAGATAAAAGAGGATTTGTTAATTTCCTCAAACATAACAACGATGAAGACACAAGTTACCAAAACCTCTGGGATACAGCATAAGCACTCCTGAGAGAAAAATTTATTGTGCTAGAAACCTATCTTTGAAAAACAGAAAGTGAGTGCATCAGCACACTCACAAACTATCTTATGGAATTGGAAGAAGAAGAAGAACAATCTAACCCCAAGCCCTTTGGCTATAAAAAATAGCCAAAATTAAGTCAGGGATTAAAGAAATTGAAAAAAATGAAATGAAATTAAACAAAAAAATCATTGAAAATTAACAAAACAGAATGTTGGTTTTTTTTTTTTTTTAAAGTAAATAAAATAGATAAACCTTTGGCCAGACTAATTAGAAACAGAAAGGTAAAATCTCTAGTAACCTCAATCAGGAATCATAAAGGGGAAACAACAACAGATTATCTCTGAATACTACAAGAACTCTATGCCCACAAATTTGACAATGTGAAGGTTATAGATCAATAATTGGAATTACACCCTCTCCCTAGTCTTAATCAAGAAGAAATAGATTTTCTGAACAGATCAATTTCAAGCACTGAGATAAAATAAACTATAAAAAATCTCCCAACAAAAAAATGTCATGGTCCAGATGGCTTCACACCAGAATTCTATCATTCTTCAAAGAAGAACTTATACCCATACTGTAGAAATTATTCCAAAAAATTGAGTAGGAAGGAATCTTTCCCAACACATTCTATGAAGCAAATATCAGACTGATACCAAACCAGGAAAAGATCCTACTAAAAAGGAGAACTACAGACCAATGTCATTAATGACTATGAGTGCAAAATTTCTCAATAAAATCCTAGCCAATACATTATAGCTTATCATTTAAAAAGTCATACATCATGATCAAGTAGGTTTCATCCCAGGGATGCAAGGCTGGTTTAATATATGCAAATCCATAAATGTAATGCACCTTATCAACAGAAGCAAAAACAAAGACCATATGATCCTCTCAATAGACGCAGAGAAAACATTTGATAAAATTAAACATCCTTTTCTAATTAGAACTCTGAAGAATATATGCATTGGTAGCACACTTCTTAAACTGATCAAAGTCATCTAGGACAAACCCAGAGCTAATATTACACTGAATGGAGTACAACTGAAAGCTTTTCCTCTTAGAACTGGAACCAGGCAAGACTGTCCTCTGTCACCATTACTATTCAACATAGTGCTGGGATTTCTAGTCAGTACAGTTAGGCAAGAGAAGGAAACAAATGGCATCCACATGGAGGCAGAGGAAGTGAAACACTCCTTCTTTGCTGATGATATGATCTTATACTTAGATTAACCACAAAGACTAAACCACAAGATTCCTAGAAGTGATCAAAAAATACAGTAATATCTCAGGATATAAAATCAATTTCCACAAATCAGTAGCCTTTGTATTTGCCAATAATAGCCAAGATGAGAAGGTAATAAGGACACAATTCCCTTCTCAGTAGATTCAGAGAAAATGAAATACCTAGGAATATACCTCACAAAAGAGGTGAAAAACCTATATAAAGAAACTACAAACTCCTCAGCAAAGAAATATTGGAAGATATTAACAAATGGAACAACATACTATGCTCATGTCTGAGAAGAATCAACATTGTTTAAATATCTATACTTCCCAAAGCAATCTACAGATTCACTGCCATCACTATTAAAATACCACCATCAATCACACTGTCAATATTTGAAAAGAATAATTATTTGTTTTGTATGGAACCAGAAAAAATCCCATAGAGCCAAGGAGATTCTTAGCAATAAAAACAAAGCTGGGGGCATCCCGTCTAGCAGACTTTTGGCTGTACTAAAAGGCCATAGTGATTAAAACAGTGTGGTATTGGCACAAAAATAGACATTTAGACATCTCGAACAGAATGGAAAACCAGGAGATGAAACTAACATCATACAGCCATCTAATCTTTGATAAATCAAACAAGGACACACACTGGGAGAAAGAATCCCTAATCAATAAATGGTGCTGGGAGAACTGGATATCCACATATAAAAGACTGAAATGACCTGCACCTTCCTCCACTCACAAAAATTGATTCAAGATGGATAAAAGACCTAAATCTAAGGCACAAAACAAGAAAAATCCTCAAAGAAATGGTGGGGAAAACACTTGAAGCTATTGGCCTGGGGAAAGACTTTATGAGGAAGACTTCCATGGCAATTCCAACAATAACAAAAATAAACAAATGGGACTTAATTAAACTGAAAAAGCTTCTTACAGCTAAGGAGACAACAAGCAAAGCAAATAGACAACTCACGCAATAGGAAAGGACATTTGCATATTTTGAATGGGACAAAAGCTTGATAACTAGGATATACGGAGAATTCGGATTAATCAAATGAAAAAAAAGCCATCAATCCTTTATATCAATGGGCAAGAGAGAGGAATAGAACCTTTTCTAAAGAAGATAGACGAAAGACTAACAAACATATGAAAAAATGCTCATCGTCCCAAATTATTAGAGAAATGTAAATCAAAACCTCCCCGAGATATCATGTAAACCCATTGAGAGTGGCCCACATCACAAAATCTCAAAACTGCAGATGCTGGTGTGGAGGTGGAGAGAAGTGAACACTTTTACATTGCTGGCGAGATTGCAAACTAATGCAACCTTTTTGTAAGGAAGTATGGAGAACCCTCAAAGAACTTGAACTAGACCCTCCATTTGATACTGCAATCCCATTACTGGGCATCTACCCAGAAGGGAAAAAAAATACTTTTACCATAAGGACTCTTGCACTAGACTGTTTATCACAGCTTAATCTACAATCATGAAAATGTGGAAACAGCCTAACGGCCCATCAACCCACGAATGGATTAACAAACTGTGATATATGTGTACCATGGAATACTATTCAGCTACTAAAAAAGATGGAGACTTTCCACTTTGTAATAAGTTGGATTGAAGTGGGACACGTTATTCTTAGCAAAGCATCACAGGAATGGAGAAGCAAGAATCCTATGTTCTCAATTCTGATATGAGGACAATCAATGACCTCAGACACGGTAGAGGGTGGAAGATGGGGAGTGCATATAGAGGGACGGAGGCAATCAGTGGGGGGGGGGGGGTCACAGTGTGTGGCATACCTTGTGAGGGTGGGACAAAATTATAAGATGGTCTTTATTTAGCAAATGCAATCGATGTAACCTGGTTCTTTGTACCTGCAATGAACCCCCAATAGTTAAAAAAAAAATTACTAAGAATGGCAGGAATATGAAAAAAGAAAAAAAGCACTAGGGTTTCTTTTTGGGATAATTAATATGTTTTAAAATGGAGAGAACATACTGGAGAAACCATATTTTTTTTTTAATATTACTGCCATTATTTGTAATTTTTTTTTTTTTTTTTTTTTTTTTTTTTTTTACTGTTGGGGATTCATTGAGGGGCTGGTGACATGTATAAGACCGAAACTGACTGGATCCACACCTTTCACCATTAACAAAAATTGATTCTCACCAGATAAAAGATTTAAATAAGACATGAAACTATAAAAATGCTAGAAGAGAGTACAGGGAAAACACTTAAAGAAATTGGCCTGGGAGAATATTTTACGAGGATGACTACCCAGGCAATTGAAGTAACACCAAAAATACATTACTGGAACCTGATCAAATTAAAAAGCTTTTGCACAGCGAAGAACACAGTAAGTAAAGCAAGGAGACAGCTCTCAGAATGGGAGAAGATATTTGCTGGTTATGTCTCTGATAAAAGTTTGATAACTAGAATCCACAGAGAGCTCAAATGTATTAGAAAGAAAAGAACAAGTGATCTCACCTCCTTGTGGACAAGAGATTTGTCTGAAGAAGACTGTGGCATGGCATACAGACACATGAAAAAATGCTCATCCTTAATCATCAGAGAAATGCAAATCAAAACCACTTTGAGATATCATCTAACTCCAGTAAGATTAGCATACATCAAGAACTCCCAAAACTATGGATGTTGGCAAGGATGTGGAGAAAAGGGAGCACTTCTGCACTGTTTGTGGGAATACAAACTAATATGTTCCTTTTGGAAAGACGGTTGGAGATCACTTAGGGATTTAAAAATAGAGCTGCCATTCGATCCCACAATTCCTCTACTAGGTATATATCCAGAAGACCAAAAATCACTTTATAACAAAGATATTTGCAGCAGAATGTTTACTGTAGCCCAATTTTTAATTGCTAAGTCATGGAAGAAGTCCATGTGCCCATCAATCCATGAATGGATTAATAAATTGTAGTATATGTACACCATGAAATATTATGCAGCCTTAAAAAAGATGGAGACTTTACTCTTTTATGTTTACATGGATGGAGTTGGAACATATTCTTCTTAGTAAAGTATCTCAAGAATGGAAGAAAAAGTATCCAATGTATTCAGCTCTACTATGAAACCAATATATAATCAACCACACTTCCATATGAAAGCTATAACCCACCTACAGCCCAAGATGAAAGGGAAAGAGAAGGGGGAGGGGAGGGAATGGTAGGGGCAGGATGGGTGGAGGGAGGGTAATTGCTTGGACCACACTTATGGTGCATTTTACAAGGGTACATGTCAAATCTACTAAGTGTAGAGTATAAATGTTATAACACAATAATTAAGAGTGTGTGGTGAAGGGTATGTTAACCAGTTTGTAGTAAGTATTTCAAATTGTGTATAAAACCAGCACATTGTGCCCTGTAAAAGCATTAAGGCACACAGCTAAGATTTAATAAAAAAAAAAATTGATAGTGGTGATGCATAAAACTGTGAATATATTAAAAGCAACTGAATTGTACACTTGTATAACTATATTTTGATATATCAATTCCTTTCTGACTTACTTGTAGAATAAATTCCTTCCACACATGTGTAATGATATATACTATGAGGCTATTTACTATAGCATTATTTGTTATAGTGAATTCTGGAAACAACCCAAATCTCCATCAATAAGATAATAGTTAAATGAATTATTGTATTTTCAAATAATGAAATTCTGCACAACTATTAAGAAAATATGAAACAGATCTAGATTGTGACAGATTTTACTTTCCAAAATAGCTGCAATTATTTTCTATCTAACATGCTCTGCTTACAGTATGACTCTTCTACTCATCCTGTTAAGAAGTGAGGTCTGTGTTCCCTTTCCTTGAACCCAGGCATGCTTATAACTAAGGCAAAAGTGATATACATGATTTCTGAGGCTAGACAAATACAAAGTAATCTGCTTTCACTTGGTCCTCTTTTGGGACCCTACTCTTAGGATATGGACATCATGCTGTGAGGAAGTAGACAGACACTTGAGGAGGTATCCAGTTGTAGGTTGTAGGTGTTCTAGCAGTAGGTAACTCCAGTTGAGGTTCTAACCAATAGTTAGTATCAAACCCCAGATAAAGGAATGAGCAAGCCTTATAATGACCCCAGCCCTAGATATTGTCTGACCAAAACAGAATGAGAGATATTGAGTGAGAACTGCCTAGTTGAGCCCAGGAAAGCCCCAGAACTGTGAAAGCTAGTCTTAAAAATTTTTGTTTGTTTTAAACCATGGAGTTTTTGGGATGATTTCTCATGAATCATTGGGTAATTGGAATACATATGTAGTAATCTCCAAGATATATAGTTTAAGTGGCAAAAAGCAAGTCACAGAGCAGTGTACATACTTTGCTACCATATGAATAAATAGGGGTAAAATTGTTCATTTATATGTCTATATTTACCTACACATGCACAAAATCTCCCTGGGAAGATGATCAAATAAACATACATACAAAACATTGATTTCACATGAAGAGGAGAACTAGAGAAAGAAAGATGTTTTACTCTTTTTCTATATAACCTTTTATACATTAAAATTTTTTAATCATAAGAATATATTATCTATTCAACATATTAAATTTAAAAACATGAAACAAAATAGTGCTATAGAAAGAGTCATCAATGGATGCAAAAATCAGTGAACAAAAGTTTGAAGAATGGAAGGATTATTTACGTAGTCTCAAAGTATATCTCCATAAGATACTTTTTAATTACAAAGAGTATCATAATACATTTATAGTGGAGGTACCTGGAAGATACTCTGGTAAACAAGTGATCAAAATTAATACTATCAGCAAGGGGACTAATGAACACTATGTGCCTCCTGATATAAGAAATGAAGAACTCAGCATTATGTCAGTGGTATTCTTGTAAAAAAGTATAACTGAATTCAATCAAGAGGCAATATCAGATAAACCAAAACTGAGGGACGTTCTTCAGAATAACTGACCTATATTCTTCAAAAATGTTCATAATGTGAAAATTAAAGAAAAGAACTGTTCCTGAATGAAATGTAAGATTTTCAATTTTCTTTCATTAGAAAGACAATATCAGGCCAACTAACAATCTTCATAAGGTCTATGGATAGATAATAGTATTCGTTTAATGTTAATTTTCTGATTTTGGTAATTCTAGTAAGATTATGTAAGAGAGTTCCTAGTTCTAGTAAATACATCCTGAAGTATTCTGCAGGGGTGTCCAATCTGTAGCTCACAGGCCTCAGGCTGATTATAAGAGGACTTTTTTTGCTTATCCGTGGGGGTAGATATCATGAAAAGTATGTAAGGACCTTTTTTGTGCTAATCAGCTTTTGTTGGTGTTTTTGCATTTAATTTGTGGCTCAAGACAGTTCTCATTATTTCAATGTGTGGCAGAGTAAAAAGGAGGTTGGACACCCCAGAAATAGATCATGTCTTCCAGTTACTTTCAAATGGCTCTGAAAAATATAATATGTGATTGAAGATAGATGATGGAGAGAGAGAGAGAAGCAAAGCTTAGTGGGAACATTTGAGTGATATTCAGAATTTTTTTCTGTACTACACTTACAACTATTCTCTAAGTCTGAAAGTGTCAAAATAAGTTTTTTAAATATTAAAAACTTCTATGAAATCTCAGAATCAGTGAAGATTATTTTTATTATTAGATATCAGAGAAAGCTTTGTAAAGGTGACAGATGATGTAGGCCTTAACAGTAGAGTGCAATAAGTAGAGACACACTGTGGGAATGCGGAGTATTTTGGCAGAGGAATAAACATAAACCAAGGTATGAAAGTAGATACGTATGCCTGTGTTTTGGGTATGATAAGTAGACTGTTTTAGTGAGAGCATCTGCATTGTTAGGGGGTAGCAATGGTAGATAAGGTTGAAAGTCAGACCACAAAGGATGCAGATTTGGCCAACAATCCCCTATAGTAGCAGTGATGCTGTAGAGAAAGGCAGAGGACAATGAGGAATTTATGATCATGCGATTTACGCCTGGATAACTTGAGAGAATGATGGTACCATGAAAATGGTTAGGAAACACAGATGTTGTATTTTTTTGGTAAAGAAAATGAACTTGATTTTAGGCAGGCTAAATAGGAGGACGTATATAAAAATAAATTCCAGATAGATTAAAGACAGAAAATTATTTTTTAAGAATTATTGAAGGTGTTTAAAATGTTTTTAAATTTTAGGTGGGAAGAAGGTACACTATATATGATAACAAACTCAGAAGTCAAAAACGAAAAGATCAATAGATTTGGCTATATTAAAAAATAAACTTTTACATAGAGAAAGGCATATAAACAAAGTTTAGAAAGCAAATTCTTTGAAAAAAAACTCCAACACGTATAATAAAAGGGTAATGTCTAACATGAATAAGAACAATATGAACAACCTTGTAGAGAAATAAACTGAGGTTTAACTAACAATTCACAGAATTGTTATATGAATATGTTTATTGTTTTACCCACCAATAAACAAACAGGAAACTGAACCTCCTATTTTTCTATTTTTAAGTCCACAGAATTCCAAGTGTATTGAAAGCCACACAACACATCCATACACAGTCTACACCAGTGGTTTGATATTACCCGGAGTACTACTAGTTTTGGGAAGATTTAATGATTCACTCAGGTGCCATGGTGAAGTGAGAATTAGATGAAGAAAAGTCATGTTAGGAGCAGAAGAGGCCAGTAGACCACAGATAACCTAAATTGGTAGGAAAGTATAAGCTTTTTGTATATAATTTCCTTTGTTTGCCCATCTCCTCTGAGTCTTCACTTTCTGTTTAGGCTATAGTCATTCTGTCCTTACTCTTACTTCCTCTCACCTTCTTAATATTTCCATTATCTGGCATTTATTGTTGTGCTTGTACTACACTAAGTACTTAAAAGATTTTTCCTTTGTGTGTATATACGATATTTTCTTTATCCATTCTTCCAGTGATGGACATACAGGTTGATTTCATATCTTGGCTATTGTGAACAGTGCAGTGAAAAAATGGAAGTGTAGTTATCTATTAAATATACTGATTTGAATTCCTTTGGATGCATATCCAGCAGCGGGATTGCTAGACCATATGGTAGTTCTATTTTGAACTTATTATTTTAAGTTACATAATTATTGTTATTATCATGTAAATGGAGAGACTAGTGTCTGCTCAGCTTTGTAATGATTATAAAAATAGTTTTCCTTTAACTTTTATGTTTAAGGAAATATTAAATGATTTTGCCTTTTCCAGACTCTCTGAAGAACCAAATTCTATTATTTCCCATATAGAGTCTGAATGTTTTATATATTTCATTAAACAACCAAAATAATAATAAATATTTTCCCTTTTTTGTTTAGTGTAAAATCTTTTTTAAACTTAATTTTTATTAATTCACAACTGTATACATTTATGGAGTACAATGTTATTTGATATACATGTGGAAGGCTTAAATCAAACTGATTAACATAGCCATTACCTCATTTACTCATTTTTTTTGTGGTAAGACATTTATAATATACTCTTGGTTGTTTTGTTGTTGTTGTTTTTGCAGTTTGGGCTGGGGCCGGCTTGAACCCACCACACCCGGTATATGGGGCTGGCACCCTACTCCTTGAGCGACGGGCACCTCCTGACTCTTGATTGTTTTGAAATGCACACTTGCATTGTGCACATTAGGTGAGATCCCACCAAATACCCTCCCTCCAATCATGCTCCCCCCCTTTCTTTCTTTCTGGACTATATTTGTGTTTTATCATTTGTATGAATGTGTAAGTGATTATATATTGGTTTTATAATAGTATTGAGTACATTGGATACTTTTTGTTCCCATTCTTGAGCTACTTTACTAAGAAGAATATGTTCCAACTCCATCCAGGTAAACATAAAAGATGTAAAGTTTCCATCTTTTTTATGGCTGCATAGTATTCCACGTTATATATATAGCACAATTTGTTATTCCATTCATGGGTTGATGGGTATTTGGGCTGCTTCCATGTTTTGGAAATTACGAATTGGGCTGCAATTAACATTCTGGTGCAAATATCTTTGTTGTAAAAGGATTTTTGATCATCTGGGTATATACCTGGTACAGGAATTGCAGGATCAAACAGCAGGTCTACTTTTAGTTCCTTGAGTATCTGCAAACTTCTATCCAAAAAGTAAGTATTAGCTTGCATTCCCATCAGCACTGTAGAAGTGTTCCCTCCTCTCCACATCCATGCCAACATCTGAAGTTTTGGGAGTTTGCTATGTGGCTAATCTTACTGGAGTTAGATGATATTTCAAAGTAGTTTTGAGCTGCATTTCTCTGATGATTAAAGATGAGCATTTCTTCATGTGTTTGTATGCCATGTGCCTCTCTTCTTCAGAGAAGCTTCTGCTCAAGTCTCTTGCCCACAAAGAAATGGGGTTGTTTGTTCTTTTCTTATTGATTAATTTGAATTCTCTTGTCAAAAACATAACTTGCAAAAATCTTCTCCCATTCCAAAAGATTTTTATTTGATTTACTTGCAGTGCTTTTAGCTGTGCAGAAGCTTTTTAGCTTGATCAAGAGCCCAGTAATATATTTCTGGCGTTGCTTCATCAATTGCCAGTGGGGGAGGTCCTCCTCATAAAATATTTTCCAAGGCCAATATCTTCAAGCGTTTTCTCTGCCTTTTCTTCTAATATTTTTATAGTTTCATGTCTTAAATTTAAATATTTTATCCAGTCAGAATCAATTTTTAGTGGTAAAAGGTATGGGTCCAGTTTCCATCTTCTACAGATTGCTAGCCAAATCTCTGAGCACCATTTGTTAAACAGGGATTATTTTCCCCACTGAATGTTTTTGTTAGGCTTATCAAAGATCAAATGATGTGGCTGGGCTCACTTCTAGATTCTCCAATCTATTCTATATATCTACATCTCTATTTTTCTGCCAGAAGCAAGCTGTTTTGATCATAGGTTTGTAGTATAACCTTAAGCCTGGAAGCATGATGCCTCCAGATTTGTTCTTATTTCTAAGAATTGGCTATTTGGAGTTTTTTCTGAGTCCATATAAAATGTACTATTTTTTCAAGTTCTTTAAAGTATGACATTGGTGCTTTCATGGGGATTGCATTAAATCTGAAGATTGCTTTCATTAGTATGGACATTTTAACAATGTTGATTTTTCCCAACAGCAAACATGGCATGATTTTCCTTTTTTTTTTTTTTTTTTTTAAGAGACAGAGTCTCACTTTATTGTCCTTGGTAGACTGCTGTGGCATCACAGCTCACAGCAACCTCCAATTCCTGGGCTTAGGTTATTCTCTTGCCTTAGCCTCCTGAGTAGCTGGGACTATAGGCATCCACCACAATGCCAAAATATTTTTTTTGGTTGTTCTTGCAGTTTGGCTGTGGTTAGTTTAGAACCTGCCATCCTTGGTATATGGGGCTGGCACCCTACCCACTGAGCCACAGGCACCACTGAGTTTTTCCATTTGTTAATATCGATTGCTACTTATTTTCTCAGGGTTTCATAATTCTCTTTATAGATATTTTTGATGTCCTTTGTTGGATACATTCCTAGGCATTTCATCTTCCTTCGTACTACTGTAAAAGGAATAGAGTCCTTGACTATATTTGTGGCTTGACTATTGTTGGTATATATAAAAGCTATTAATTTTTAAGTATTGATTTTTGTATTCCACATCATGCTATATTCCTTGATCACTTCTAAGGGCTTAGTAGTTGAGTCTCTGGGCTAAGATTTGGTATAAGATCATGTCATTCATGAAGAGTAAGAGTTTGATCTCCTCTGATCCCATTTGAATACCCTTGATCCCCTTCTCTTGCCTGATCACAATGGTGAGGACTTTCAGTACTATGTTGAATAGCAATGGTGAAAATGGTCATCCTTGTCTAGTTCCAGATCTGAACGCAAATGTTTTCAACTTTACTCCATTCAATATGATATTGGCTGTGAGACATTAAGTAATGTCCCATCTAAGTCTATTTTCATAAGTGTTCTGATCATAAAAAAGATGCTGGATATTATCAAAAGATTTTTCTGCATCAATTGAGAGAATCATATGGTTTTTGATTTTTACTTTATTTTTGTGGTGAATTATATTTATACATTTACATACGTTCAACCAACCTTGTAATCCTGGGATAAAACCAACTTGATCATGGGGTATACTTTTTTGATGTGTCATTGAATTCTGTTTCCTAGGACCTTTTTGAATATTTTTGGATCAATATTGATTAATGATATTGGTCTATAGTTTTCTTTCTTTATTGGGTCTTTCCTGGTTTGGGGATCAATTTGATATTCTGTTTGTCGAATGTGTTGGGGATCATTCCTTCCTTTTCTATGTTTTGGAAAGGTTATGTAATTAGGTAATAGTTCCTCTTTAAAGGTGTGGTAATATTCTGATGTGAAACCATAAGGTCCTGGACTTTTCTTTCTTGAGAGATTTTGTATAGTTGTTATAATTTCAGCACTTCATATTGGTCTATTCAAAATTTCTAATTCTTTCTGGTTGAATCTATGAAAGTGGCATGTTTCCAGGTATTGGTCCATTTCCTTCAGATTTTCATATTTCTGAGAATAGAGTTTTTTTGTAGTAATGAATGAGGATTTTTAACATTTCTGTGGTATCTGTTGTTATTTCTCCTTTATCATTTCTGATTGATGCTATCAGAGATTTTACTTTTCTGTGTCTGGTTAGGCTAGCCTAAGGATTATCAATTTTCTCAATCTTTTCAAGGAATTAAAATTTTCTTTTGTTGATCTTCTGAATGATTCTTTTGTTTTCAATTTAATTTAGTTTTGCTCTTATTTTGGTTAACACTTTTCTTTTATTGGGTTTGGGGTTGGATTGTTCTTCCTTTTCTCATTGCTTGAGATGACGCATTAGGTTGTTGACTTTCTCTTTCTGTTTTCTTGATGAAGGCTTCTAATGCTATAAATTTCCCTCTTAAAACTGCCTTTGCAGTATTCCACAGGTTTAGATAGTGTCTTCGTTATCATTTTTTTCTAAAACTCTGATGATTTCCTTCTTAATCTAGTCTTTGACACAACTGTCATTCAGCTTAGGGTTATTTAGTTTCCATGACTTTGCTTGAGTATGAAAATTTCTGTTGAGTTCAACTCTTTTTCCACAATGGTACAAGAAGATACAAGGAATAATTTCTATTCTTTTAAATTTGTTGAGGTTAGACTTGTGTCCTAAAATACGATGCATTTTGTAGGATGATCCATGGGCTGATGAGAACAGTGTGCATTTAGTTTTTGTAGGATGAAATGTCTGGTAGATGTCTATTAAGTTCATTTGTGCTAGGGTGAAGTTTAAGTCCATTATTTCTTTGTTTAGTTTCTTCTTGGAGTCACTATCCAGAACTGCCAAAGAGGTGTTAAAATCTCAAACTATTATAGTGCAAGAAGACATCAAATTGTTAATATACATTAGAGTTTGCTTTATAAATTAAGGAACATTCATGTAGGACACATAAGTGTTAATTATTGAAATCTCTTCATGTTGAGTGTTATGTAGTATCCATTCTTGTCTTTCCTTACCTTTGTTGGTTTTAATCCTATTGTATCTGCAAATAAAATTGCAACCTCTGCTTTTTGCTGATTTCCATTTGCCTGTATTATAGATGTCCATCCCTTCACCCTGAGTCTTCTTTTATCTTTTTGAAAAAGATGAGTCTCTTGTAGGCCATAGATACCTGGCCTGAGTTTTGTGTCCAATCAGCCAATCTGTTTCTCCTTAGTGGACAATTTAAGTCATTCACATTAATTGAGAGAAATGATAGGTATGATAGTGTTTTGGCTGTCATGCTTTTCAAAGGTCCAGTGCATATTTTTAATCCTTTGACCATTGTGGAAGTTAGGTTTTGTTCATTAAATTTTGGGTGAGTTTACATTGGTGATGGACCATTGTTCTGGTTATTATGGAAAGTGGGTCTGAGTAGTTTCTGGAGAGCTGGTCTAGTTATGGCAAATTTCCTTAACATGTATATGTCAGTAAAGCATTTGATTTCTCTATCACAAATGAGACTCAGTTTAGCTAAATACAAGATCCTGGGCTGAAAGTTGTTTTGTTTTAGAAGACTGAAGATCAATGATGAGCCTTTTCTGGCTTTAAAAGGTTTTGCTGAAATATCTGCAGCCATTCCATTGTTCTCCCCTTTGTAGGTAATGTTTTCTTATATCTGGCTGCTTGCAGGATTTTTTCCTTCATATTAACTTTGGCAAAGTTAAATACAATGTGTCTAGGAGATACATTATTTTGATTGAGTTGTGCTGGGGTTCTGAAACTATCTAATATCTGAATTTCTGTATCTTTTGCAATGCTTGGTAAATTGCCCTCCATAATATCTTGGAGTAGAGCATCTGTGCCATTAAACCATCCTTTTCTCCTTTAGTAATCCCTATAATTTGGATGTCTGATTTTTTGGAATGATCCTACAACTCTCTCAGGTATGTTCATTTCTTGTTATCCATTTTTACTGCCTCTTTGAAAGCTTGGGATTGTTCAATATCCTTGTTTTCAATTTCTGAGATCTTTTTTTCTGCCTGCTCAACTCTATTACTGAGGGACTCTACTATATTTTGAAGCTATATTTGGATACCCTTTTCACTTCTTGGAGTTATGCTTTATCTTTTCTAATTATATACATATCCTTGGTGACTTTGTCCCTGAATTCATTAATTTATTTAGCCAACTTTTGAACTACTTTTTGGATTTTTATTTCCATCTTTTCCTTCATTTTATTCATCTTATTTGCCATCCATATTCTGAATTCTGACAGTTTAGCCATTTGTCTATTTTTGGCACTTTCTATTGTGTCTCCTTTGTTATTCCTTGGGGGAGTTGATCTACTCTTATTATTCATGTTTCAGAGTTCTTCCATTGATTCCACCCCATGAGTATTTTCCAGAATTTGGGAATTAAAACTGGTAGGGTGAGATTGGATTGGGGGCCCCAGGAAGTGGAGTTAACCAGCCCTTTACCAATGAGTTGCAGCTTGTGATTATGGCTTTTGACCTACACCTTACAAAGGTCCCTTTCAAAGCTGTAGCCAAAGGCTCTGAGGACCTGCTTGGTAAGATAGAACAAGCTGCCTCTGTCTTGAAGTCAGCCAGCTTCTACAGAATCCTAATGAGTCACAGTATTAGGCTGAAATCTCAGTTGGAGAGAGATACAAACAACTGCGGTGACCTGCCTCTGACCATTGATAGCTGGAGGAGGAGAATCAGTCCCCTACTACAAAGAAACTGCTCAACCTTGGAGGGTCTCCTGGTGGACAGCCCAAATTGAGACTTCTAACCAGATTGCTCCAGGCAGTACAATCACTGCTGAGCAGGTAGAGTTTGAAGGGTCTCTAGTGGCAAGATAGTAGGAATTCACAGGCAGTTCCCTCCCATAAACCTGAGGGGCTGGAGCCTGGTCCCCTCCAGAGAGTAATAGAGTCAGGGAAGTACACCTGCCAAAGTCAGAACAGGAGCATCTGTGCCTGCATCCCACTGTGCACTGTTGCCATGTTCCCTTTCTCCTGTGCATCCCTGTCTCTCTTGCATGCCCCTGTCTCCCCCACAACCTCCTACTTCTACTTGAGTCACTGTTTCCGTGTTGCTGACTAGCAGCCCAAGCAATGCCCAGGCCTCTCAGAGAATTGCTGATAAGTCTGGGCTCTCTAGGGGGCAGGCCTTCAGACCACCAGGCAAGAGGGGAGGGGGAAAGGGTGGACTGGGAGTTCAGAATTTCAGGGAAAATATTTGTTAAATTTTATGCTGGGCAGGATGATGCTTAGGTTCACAAGTGGGACTTCCTCTCACATGGGGTAAAATGAGACATCTTTTGTTTCCTGCTTGCTTGCAAAGAGCCCACAGCAAGCCTCCCACTTGGCAACAAGCTTTGTATCCAGAATTTGTTTTCTTGGATCCTCTTTCTTGGAGTCGCAGCTTGCCTTAGCAAAGATGATGTGCAATTGTCTATCTTCTTTCTTAACACAGCTCTCCACTTTTGGCGTCACTGAGTTCTACTTCTGTCTAGTATCTCTCCCTATGGACAGGAGCCTCTGGCGTAAGCTGCCTCTAGTCAGCCATCTTCCTTCCTCCTATTTTGAATTTATTGAGGAAGTTTCATATTGTTTTCCATAATAATTGTACTACATTAGATTCCCACCAAGAGTGTATGAGGGTTACTTTTTCTCTACATCCCCAGCATTTGTTATCTTTTGCCTTTTTGATAATGGCAATTCTCACTGGGGTGAGATGATATCTCATTGTGGTTTTGTTTTGTTTTGTTTTCAGGGTAACAAAGAGATTTTATTTAGGAGGAACAAAGAGAAGTTAGAGTACTTCCAAAGACAGTGGAACTTCAAGTGGATCCCTCTCATGAAGGAGCAGAGGTGAGAAAGAGAAAATGCAAAGGTCTCCAGTATAAATATTCTCTGTTTGAATTGGTTGCAAGTCTTTTAATGGCTTCTCTGTGCCTCCAGGCAGTATTACCCTTGCCTATTGGTCATTGATTGTTTCTTTCTATTGCTTATTTGACCTAGATTAAAACTGAAGTGACACAGGTAGTGTGAATAGAAAGCAAAAGTAATCAATAGAAGTTTCAGGGTAACAGAGATTTTATTTAGGAAGAACAAAGGAAGTTTTGAGCACTTCTGAACACAGTTGGAAGTGGGTCCCTCTCATGAAGAAGCAGAAGTGAGAGAGACCTCATTGTGGTTTTTATTTGCATTTCCCTAATGATTAATAATGTTGAGTACTTTTTCATATACCTATTGGCCATTTGTATGTTTTCTTTTGTGAAATGTATATTCAGATCTTTTGCCCATTTCAAAAATGAGTTATTTGGATATTTTTCCTAGTAAGTTGTTTGACTTCATTATGTATTTTCAATATTAATTCTTTGTCAAATTTACAGTTTGAAAATGTTTTCTCCCATACTGGAGGTTGTCTTTGTGCTTTGTTGTTTCCTTTCCTGTGCTTTTTTTAGTTGGATATGGTACCATTTGTCTAATTTTGCTTTTGTTGCCTGTTTTTTTTTTTTTTAATAACATGAACAGGATCAGGTCTTCCATTCAAGTCTTTAATTCACTTTGGATTAATTGTATAAGGTATTGATAAGGGTCTAATTTCATTCTCCTATGTGTAGGTATCCAGTTTCCTTAACACTATTTATTTTCTGACTTTTTAAAAAATTTCTTATAGCATAACTGCGTACATTAATGTAATCATGAGGTACAGTGTGCTGTTTTCATATACATTTTGAAATACTCTCATCAAACTGGTCAACATAACTTTCATATCACTTTCCTAGTTATTGAGTTAAAATGTTCATACTCTGCTTTTAGAAAGATTCACTTGTACCCTTGTAAGATAAATCATAGAGGTGACCCCACCAATCTCCATACCTCCCTCCATCCAGCCCCCTCACCTCCCCCTCCCACCTCTTCCCATATTCTAAGACTATAATTAGGTTATAACATTCCTATAAAAGCTATGGATTCGTTTCAAAGTAGAGCTGTGTACATTGGATACTTTTTCTTCCATTCTTGAGATACTTTGCTAAGAAGAACATTTTCCAATTCCATCCATATAAACATGAAGGAGGTAAAGGCTCCATCCTTCTTTAGGGCTGCATAGTATTCCATGGTGTACATGTACCACAATTGATTGATCCATTCGTGGGTTGATGGGCATTTGGCTTTCTTCCATGACCTAGCAATTATGAATTGGACTGCAATAAACATTCTGATACAAATATCTTTGTTGTAATTCGATTTTTGGTCTTCTGGATATATACCTAATAAGGAATTGCAGGATCAAATGGCAGGTTTATTTTTAGTTCTCTCAGTGTTCTCCAGATGTCTTTCCAAAAGGAACGAATTAATTTGCATTCCCACCAGCAGTGTAGAAGTGTTGTTCCCTTTTCTCTACATCTATGCCAACATCTCTGGTTTGGGGATTTTGTGATATGGGCTAATCTTACTGGGGTTAGGTGGTACCTCAAAGTAGTTTTGATTTGCATTTTTCTGATGATTAAGGATGGAGAGCATTTTTTCATATATCTGTAAGCCATGCGCCTCTCTTCTTTACAGAAATTTCTATTCAAGTCCCTTACCCACCCCGAGATGGGATTGCTTGTTTTTTTCTTGCTAATACATTTGAGTTCTCTGTGGATTCTTTTTTTTTTTTTTTTTTAAATTTTATTGAATGGTAACTATGTACATTAATGCCCTTTCTCTGTGGATTCTGGTTATTAAACGTTTGTCAGAGACATAACCAGCAAATATCTTCTCCCATTCTGAGGGCTGTCTACCCGCTTTTGTGTTCTCAACACCATTTATTAAAGAGACTATCCTTTCCTCCTTGTATGTTATTGGCATCTATGTCAAAAATCATTTGGCTGTAAATATGTGAATTTATTTTTTGGCTCTCTAATCTAGTCTATTCCATTGGTTTATGTGTCTGTTTTTATGCCAATACCATGCACTTTTGGCTATATAGCTTTGTAGTATACTTTGAAGTCAGGTAGTGTGATGCCTCCAGATTTGTTCTTTTTAATTAAGATTGTTTTGGCTATTCAGGATGTTTTGGTGTTCAATGTGAATCTTAGGAAGTTTTTTTTTGTATTAATGTGAAAAAAGCATTAGAATTTCAATGGTAATTGTATTCAATCTGTAGATTTCTTTAGGTAGTACAAACATTTTAACAATATTAATTCTTCCAACCCATGAACATGAGCTATCTTTCCATTTATTTGGGTTTGCAATATCTTTCATTAATGTTTATAGTTTTCATTGTAGAGATATTTTGCCATGATTAAATTTATTTGTAGGTATTTCAGTTTTTATCACTATTGTAAATGGGATTGTTTTATGGTTTTCTCTTTCAGATGAATCACTATTGGCATAAAGAATTGCTGCTGATTTTTATATACTGATTTTATAACCAGCAAATTTTAAGAATTCATTAGTTCTAACAACTTTTAGTGGACCATTTAGGGTTGTATATATATAAAACCATGTCATCAGTGAACAGAAATGATTTAAATTCTTCTTTTCAAATTGGGGTGCCTTTTATTTATTTTCTTGCCTAATTTATCTGGCTAGGACTTCCAGTACTATGGTGAATGGAGTGGTCAAACCAGGCATCCTTGCTCCAGATTTTAGATAAAAAGTGTTCAGTTTCTGTTTAGTGTGATGTTAGTGTTGGGTTTGTTGTATTTGGCCTTTATTGTTTTCAGGTACATTCTGCCTATATCTAATTTATTCAAGTTTTCTTTCTTTCTTTCTTCTTTATTTTTTTTAACCATGAAAGGATATTGGATTTTGTCAAATGCTTTTTTTGAGTCTACTGTAATTACTATATGTTTCTTGTCCTTCATTCTGTTTATGTGATGCATCACATTTATTAATTTATTTTTAAACTGTTTTATTTAATCTTTTGACACTTTTTAAAAAATATTTTTGGCTGAGGCTGGGTTTGAACCCACCACCTCTGACATATGGGGCTGATGCCCTACTCCTTTGAGCCACAGGTGCTGCCCCCCACATTTATTAATTTCTATATGTTAAACCATACTTGCATCCCGGGGATGAATCTCACCTGATGGTGGTGAATGATCTCTCTCTTTTTTTTTTATCTTTTGAATTTTATTTTATTTTATACATTAATGCATTTATAGGGTACAATGTGCTGATTTTATATACAATTTGGAATTCTTACATCAAACTGGTTAACATATCCTTTAACTCACTTACTAAATTATTGTGTTAACACATTTATACTCTACAGTTAATAGATTTGACATGTAACCTTGCAATATGCACCACAGGTGGGGTCCCACCATTTACCCTCCCTCCATCTAACCTCCTCCCTACTCTCCCATCACCCTCCTCTTCCCTCCTTGATCCTGGGCTATAGTTGTGTTTTATCTTTCATATGAAAGTGTGGATACTTGTAAATTGGTTTCATAATAGTACTGAGTACATTGGATACTTTTTTCCCATTCTTGAGATACATTACTAAGAAGAATATGTTCTAGCTCCATCTAGGTAAATATAAAAGAGGTAAAGACTCCATCTTTTTTCAAGGCTCCATAACAGTCCATGGTATACATATGCCACAATTTGTTAATCCATTCGTGGGTCAATGGGCACTTGGGCTTCTTCTATGACTTGGCAATTATGAATTGAGCTGCAATAAACATCTGGTGCAAATATCTTTGTTGTAAAGTGATATTTTGTCTTTTGGATACACACTTAGTAGATAAATTGCAGGATTGAATGGCAGGTCTACTTTTACATCCTTAAATATTCTCCAAACTTCTTTCCAAAAGGAATGTATAAACTTGCATTCCCACCAACAGTGCAGAAGTGTTCCTATTTCTCCACATCCATGCCAATATCTGTAGTTTTGGGATTTTGTTATGTGGGCAACTCTTACTGGAGTTAAATGATATCTCAAAGTGGTTTTGATTTGCATTTCTCTGATGATTACAGATGAGCATTTTTTCATGTGTCTGTAGACCATGCACTATCTTCTTCAGAGAAGCTTCTGAAAAGACAGAGAAGTCTTTTGCCCACATGAAATGGGATCACTTGTTCTTTTCCTATTGAATTAGTTTGAGATCTTGTGGATTCTAGTTATCAGACCTTCGTTGGAAACATAACCCGTAAAACTCCTCTCCCATTCTGAGGGCTGTCTGCTTGTTTCATTTACTGTGCTCTTGGCTGGGAAGAAGCTTTTCAGTTTGATTCGATCATCTGGGGAGGTCCTCCTCATAAAGTATTCTCCTAGGCCAATTTCTTCAAGTGTTTCCCCTGCAGTCTCTCCAAGAATCTTTATAGTTTCATGTCTTAAGTTTAAATGTTTTATCCACTAAGAGTCAATTTTTGTTAATGGTGAAAGGTGAGGGTACAGTTTCAGTCTTCTACAAGTTGCCAGCCAATTCACCCAGTACCATTTGTTAAATAGGGAATCTTTCCTGCAATTTATGTTTTTAATAGGCTTATCAAAGATCCAATGAAGATAAGTGTCTGGGTTCATCTCTTGGTTCTCTATTGTGTTCCATACATCTACCTGTCTATTTTTGAGAAAGTACCACGCTGGTTTGATCACTATTGATTTATAGTATAGTCTGAAGTCTGGTAGTGTGTTTCTTCCTGATTTGTTTTTATTTCTGAGTAGTGTCTTCACTATTCAAGTTTTTTTCTGATTGAATATAAAAATAAGTACTATTTTTTCAAAATCTTTAAAGTATAACAGTGCTGCTTTAACAGGGATTGCATTACATTTGCATATTGCTTTGCGTAGTATGGATATTTTAACAATGTTGACTCTTCCCAGCCATGAGCATGGTATGTTTTTCCATTTGTTAACATCTTCAGTTATTTCTTTTCTCAGAGTTTCAGTTATCTTTATAGAGATCTTTCCTGTCCTTTGTTAGGTAAATTCCCAGATATTTCATCTTCTTTGGCACTACTGTAAAAAGAATAGAGTCCTTGACTATATTTTCAGCTTGACTATTGTTGGCACATATAAAAGCCACTGATTTGTGAGTACTGAGTTTGTATCCTGAGACGCTGCTGTATCCTTTGATCACTTCTAAGAGTTTTGTAGTTGAGTCCCTGGGGTTTTCCAGGTATGAAATCATATCTGTGAAGAGTGAAAGTTTGATCTCCTCTGATCCTATTTGGATGCCCTTGATTGCCTTCTATTGCCAGACTGTAATGGCTAAGACTTCCATTACAATGTTAAAAAGAAGTGGAAACAATGGACAACCTTGCCTGTTTCCTGATCTGAGTGGAAATGTTTTCAATTTTACTCCATTCAGTATGATATTGGCTGTGGGTTTGCTGTGGATGGCCTCTATCAGTTTAAGAAATGTCCCTTCTATGCCTATTTTCTTAAGTGTTCTGATCATGAAAGGATGCTGGATATTATCAACAGCTCTTCTGCATCAATTGAGAGAATCATATGATTTTTTAAAATTTTGTTTGTGTGATGTATTATATTTGTAGATTTACATATATTGAACCAGCCTTGAAACCCTGGGATAAAACCAACTTGGTCATGGTGTATAATTTGTTTGATGTATTGCTGGATTCTGTTTGCCAGGATCTTAAAGAATATTTTTGCATCTATATTCATTAAAGATACTGGTCTATAATTTTCTTTTCCTGTTGTGTCATTTCCTGGTTTGTGGATCAGGGTGATATTTGCTTCATAGAATGTGTTGGGAAGTATTCCTTTTTTTTTTTTATGTAATGAAAAAGTTATGTAATTTAGGTACTAGTTCCTCTTTAAAGGGTTGGTAAAATTCTGATGTAAAGCCATCTGGTCCCAGGCTTTTCTTTTTTGGGAGATTTCGTATAGTTGATGCTATTTCCATACTTGATGTATGTCTATTCAACATTTCCAATTCTTTCTGGCTAAGTCTAGGAAGGTGGTATGCTTCCAAGTATTGGTCTATCTCTTTCATATTTCCATATTTCTGAGAATAGAGCTTTTTGTATTATTCATTAAGGATGTTTTAAATTTCTAAGGTGCCTGTTGTTATTTCTCCTTTGTCATTTCTGGTTGATGATATTAGGGATTTTACTTTTCTGTTTCTGGTTAGGTTAGCCAACGTTTATCAGTTTTGTTAATCTTTTCTAAAAAAAAAACTCTTTGATTTGTTGATCTTTTGAATAATTATTTTGTTTTTAATTTCATTTAATCCTGCTCTAATTTTGGTTATTTAGTTTCTTCTGCTTGGTTTGGGGTTGGAATGTTCTTCCTTTTCCAGTTGCTTGAGATGTCTCATTAAGTTGCTGACTTCCTCTTTACCCATTCTCCTAAGGATGGCTTGCAATGCTACAAATTTCCCACTTAGGACTGCTTTTGCAGTATCTCCCTGGTTCTGATAATCTGTGTCTTCATTATCATTGTGCTCCAAAACTTTGGTAATTACTTCTTAATCTTATATATGACCCAGCTATCATTCAGCATAAGATTATTTACTTTCCATGTCTTTGTATGAGTATGAAGATTCCTGTTGTTGTGGAGTTCAACTTTTATTCCATGATGGTCTGGGAAAATACAAGGAATAATTTCTATTCTTTTAAATTTGCTAAGGTTAGACTTGTGACCTAAGATGTGACCAATTTTTCAGGATGTTCCATGGGCTGATGAGAAGAATGTATATTTAGTTTTATTAGGATGAAATATTCTGTAGATGTCTATTAAGTCCATTTGTTGTAGGGTCAAGTTGAAGTCCAAAATTTCTTTGTTTAGTTTCTTACTGGAGGATCCATCCAACACTGCTAAAGGGGTGTTAAAATCTCCTACTATTAGGGTGCTGGAAGATATTAAATTGTTCATGTCTGTTAGGGTCTCCTTTATCTATTGAGCAGCATTCTGGTTGCATGCCTAAATGTTTATAATTGAAATATCTTCATGTAGAGTGTTTCCTTTAATAAACATAAAGTGACTATCCTTATCTTTCCTTACATTAGTTGGTTTAAGCCTATTGTATCTGTGAAGAAAATTGTAAATCACTTTTTTCCTGATTTCCATTTGCCTGAATTATAGATGTTCATCCCTTCACCCTGAATCTTTTTTTTTTATCCTTTAAATTAAGATGACATGTTTCTATGCAGAAGATACCTGGTCTGAGTTTATATATCCAGTAAGCCAACCTGTGCCTCTTTAGAGGACAATTTAAACTATTCACATTAATTGAGAGAATTGATAACCTGGTAGTATTTTGGGTATCAAGAGTTTTGAAAGTCCAGTGGATGTTTTTATTCCTTTCACTGTGGATGCTGAGTTTTGATCAAAAGTTTCTAAGTGAGGTTACTTTTGTGGTAGATCATTGTGCTGGTCATTGTGGTGGATGGACCTGAGAATACCCTAGAGAGATGGTTTAGTTTAGGCAAATTTCTTCAACATGTGTATGTCATTAAAGTATTTTATTTTTCCATCCCAAATGAAACTCAGTTTAGCTAGATACTGGATCCTGGGCTGAAAGTTTTTTTTTTTTTTTTTTTTTTTTTTTTTTTAGGAGATTCAACTTTGATGACCAACCTCTTCTGGCTTGAAAAGTTTCAGCTGAGAGCTCTGTATTCTAATATTCTTCCCCTTGTAGGTTATGATTTTCTTATGTCTTGCAGCTTGCGGAATTTTCACCTTCATATTAACTTTGGCAAAGTTAATTACAGTATGTCTAGAAGATGCTTTATTTGGATTGAGTTGTGCTGGGATTCTGAAACTGTCTGCTATCTCAATTTCAGTATCTCTTTTTATGGTTGGGAATTTCTCCTTGATCATATCTTGGAGTACAGCATCTGTGCCTTTAGGGACATCCTCTTCTCCTTCAGGAATTCCTATAAGGCAAATGTTTGCTTTTTTGGAGTGGTCCCACAACTCTCTCAGGGAATGATCCATTTTTGCTCTCCACTTTTCTGCCTCTTTGAACATTTGGGAATTCCAAACCAATTGTCCTGGTTAGCACAAATGCAGATCAAGTGGTAGAGTTCAAAAGGCCTCCAGCAACTAGATAGTAGGGGTCCACTGGCAGCTCAAATGTGGCTTGAAGCTCTGTGACGTCAGAAAGGCCAGCCCAGCAAAGTAGTTAGTCCAGGGGGGCTGGTACCTCCTTCCCCACCTTGCACCTCTGTCACACCCAGTCATTGGTAATACCATGGGGCTGTGGCACAGTTCCCTCCAATGAGCAAATGTTCCAGGGATTTGTGCCTGCTAGAGTCAAAGGGGAGTCAATGCCTCCTTGGCCAGGCCACCATACTCTGCCACCAGCTGGAAGGGGAGCTGAAGCCTGACTCCAATGGTGCTAAATGGAAACTGGGGAGTGTTCTTCCTGAGTTTGATATAAACCAGAGGTTAACAAAGACTGCATCTCTGCCCCAGCTGCATTGCTCCTCTGGTACCTCTGTACAGCGAGGTCTGGCTCCCTCTGGCAGTCCACAGAACTGGGGAGGTGTCTCTCTGAAATTGGACCCAGCATGATGGCTCTACTATTGCTGATATTACATGGAGGTAGCCTCTCCATGGGTTCCCATGTCTTGGTGCAGGTTCCCAAGCCTCTGCGTGGGTTTCTGAGCCTTTGCCTGCCGCACATTGTCCTGAGCCTCCGCCTGCTGCTGATTTGAACTTTTGCAGAGCCAGGCCAGACACCCTCCCCACTTTGCCTTTCTGCACTGCTACTGGAGTCACTGTTTCAGTGCAGATGCACTTCCACAGCCAATGCAATGCCCCATCTTAGCAAAGAACAGCAGACATTCCAGTCTCTGCACCTTTGGGCTTCTAGACCACCAGGTGATGGGTCAAAGGTGGACTGGGAGTTCAAAATGGCAGGGAAAATATGTGTTCAACTTCCATGCTGGGCAAGAGAAGTCCCAAGCTCACAGTGAGGTCTCTCTGGAGAAGAAGTCCCAGCCTTCAGTGACTCTCCCATCAGGTGAGATCAGAGATCTTCAGTTCACTGCTTCTTGTAGAGATCCCACAGCAAGCCACTCTCTTGGTGGAGGGGATGGACACTCATCCTCTTTGGGATGGGTTTTGTACCTGAACTTTGCTTCCTTCGAGGTGCAGTTTGCCTCAGCAGATATGATGCACAGATATCAATCTTCTCTCTCAGCTCAGCTCATGACCTTCATCTTTATTGCATTCCTTCTCACCACTATCTTTCCCTCTGGATGGGAGATTCTGTTGAAAGCTGGTCCCTAGTGAATGATCTCTTGAATGTGATATTGTATATGGTTAGCTAGTATTCTGTGGGGGATTTTTGCATCTATTTTTATCAGGGCATTGTGTTTAAGTTTTCCTTTTTGTTGTTGCATCCTTATCTGGGTTAGTTATCAGGGCAATGCTGACCTCATAGAATGAGCTTGAAATTATTCCTTAATTTTCAATTTTTTGGAAGAGTTTGAAAAGAAATGGTAGCAGTTCTTCATTAAATGTTTGGCAGAATTCAGCAGTGAGGCCATCAGGTCCTGGCTTTTTCTTTGATGGGAGAATCTGTATTATTGATTCAACCTCCTTACTCATCATTGGTCTGCTCAAATTTTCCATTTCTTCATAGTTCAATATTGGTTGGTTATATGTATCCAGAAATTGTTTTTCTATTTCTTCTAGATTTTCCAACTTATTGACATATAATTGTTTATAACAGTCTCTATTGGTCTTCTGTATTTCTATAGTATCATTTACAGTATTTCTGTTTTTATCACTGATTTCATTTATAGCCAAAGCTTAGTTAGTTTTATCTTTTCAAAAAATGAACTCATTGTTTTATCTTTTGTATTATTTTTATTTGAACTTTTTTTTCATTTATTTCCACCCAGATTTTTATTATTTCTCCTCTTCATCTAATTTTGGGTTTAGTTTGTTATTGTTTATCTAGTTCTTTTACATTAGATTTTTCATTTAAGATCTTTATTTTTTTTTTTTTGATGTTGGTATTTATTGCTATACACATTCCTTTTATAATTGCTTTTACTGTGTTCCATAGGTTTTGGTAGATTCTGTTTTCTTTTCAGTTGTCTGGAGAAATTTTATAATTTCTGCCTTAATTTCTTCCATGATCTATTAGTTGTTGGGATCATGCTGTTCAATTTTTATGTGTTTGTGGAGTTTCTGAGGTTTCTCCTATTACTAAATTCTACTCCTACGGCCAGAAAAGATACTTGATGTGATTTTAATTTCTTTTTCTCGTTCGTTCGTTCGTTCCTTCCTTCGTTCTTTCTTTCTTTCTTTTCTTTCTTTCTTTTCTTTTTTTTTTTTTTTTAGATAGAGTCTCACTATGTCACCCTCAGTAGAGTGCCATGATGTCAAAGCTCACAATAACCTCAAACTCTTGGACTTAAGTGATTCTCTTGCCACAACCTCCCAAGTAGCTGGGACTACAGGCACCTGCCACAAACCCTGGCTATTTTCTTTTGGTTACAGTTTTCATTGTTGTTTAGCTGGCCTGGGCTGGGTTCAAACCCGCCAGCATTGGTGTATGTGGCTGATGCCGTAACCACTGTGCTATGGGCACTGAGCTTTATTTTGATTTCTTGAATTTATTAAGACTTGCTTTGTGACCTAATGTATAATCTATCCTGGAGAATGTTCTATGGGAAGTTGAGAAGAATGTGTAGTCTATAGATGTTAGATGGAATGTTCTGTAAATATCTGTTACTTAGGTCCACTGGTTTAGTGTGCAGTTTAAATCTGATGTTTCTTTGGTGATTTTATGTCTGAATGATCTGTCTATTGCTGAAAATGGGTTGTTGATGGTTTAGATCTATTAATATTTCCTTTTCATATTTAGGTCCTCTGATGTTGGGTGCATATATGTTCAAAATTGTTATAATCTCTTTCTGAATTGAGTGCTTTATCATTATATAATGACAGATGCTTATAGTCCCAACTACGTGGGAGGCTGAGGCAAGAGAATCACTTAAGCCCAGGAGTTTGAGGTTGCTGTGAGTTGTGACACCACAGCACTGCCCTGAGGGGGAGATACTGAGACTCTTACTAAAAAAAAAAAAAAAAAAAAAAAATCCTATTTGGTTCTTCTTTATAGTTTCTAGTTCTTCTAATAGTTTCTATTTCTTCTATAGTTTCTATTTCTTCTACTTTCTGATTTTTCATTTGTTTCAAAGGCGTACACAATTTCTTGAAGAATTTTTATAATGGGTCCTTTAAGTTGAGATCTTCCTGGTTTGGGGTATGACAAGTGATTTTCAATAATATCCTGAAAATTTGGATTAGTTTTCTATAAGAATCTGTATCTTATTTAACTCTTCTGTTTTAGCATACTTTTTCTGACACTACATACCAGGGAAAAGGGGATGCTGCTTGAATCCTGCATGGTGGGGATGAATTCCATTTTCTATATTGAGTCTTCCTTGATACATGGAGGAAGAATTGCTTTATTACTGCTTTATCTACTGGGTGGGGTAGAAATTCCGGCTCCTGACACTACTCTGGATGGGAGAGGCAGGTGTCTTGTTACAGTTCACCACATGGCATCCACTGATGCTGCATTACCACTGAACGGGGGTGAAAATCATGACTCAACTAGGCCTTCTCTCATACCATTTAGTGAAGAGGGGAAGGGATGAAAGTTAAGGATCCCCATGTGGTCTCCACTGATACTACAGGAAGGGAGCCTTGTTAAACCCAGAGGGGATGAAAGTTCCAGATCCCTACTTTGTCTTCACTGACACACTGTGACAGTGGGCAAGGTGGAGAAATGCCTGCCTTGTTGAAACTGGGCTAGAGTGAAAGTTGGGGCTTTTTAGTGGCTTTTATTGATTGGAAAAGAGGGTGATGATGCACAGCTTTTTTCCATGGTGTTTGGCTCAAGTAGAATGGTTATTGGGTTAGTTATTTGTCTTGCTAGGCTTCTCCTTTCCTAGGTTTTCTTCCTTGGGGCTTTTGTTGTTTGTGCACATTGGCATTTTCAGGTTGCTGCTTCTCGAGGACTCAGTATAGGACCTATTAGGCAAAATGAAAACCCAGCAACCTCATCACTATGTTGGTCCTCAGATCCCTAGCTGGCCTGCCTTCTTCTTTCCACCTTTCAGAGACTTAAATGTTCTCCTGTACTTAGCATCTATTTAGAAATACATCTACTTTATCTTGTCTATAACCAAAAGTCCTATTGCAGTTATGTTTTAAGAGATTCCTTATCTTTTAGGGATAATACTGAAATATTTAGGAATAAAATGAAAAAAAAATATGATAGTTTCTTTAAAATAATATGGGAGAAGAGAGAGTGGAAATATAGATGTAATAAGATTGGCTGTGTGTTAATTGTTCAGGCTGGGTGATGGTTTCATAAGCATTTATTACACTAGTTTCTCCACTTTTATTTAAGTTTGAACATTTCTATCATAAAAAGTAAAAAAGAAAAGTTACCCTCCCTCCTCTGTATATTATGGGCTTGAGGAAAAAAAGATGGAAGTAGAAAGACTGTTGGAAAGTTTTAACAACAATCTTGGTACAAGACAAATGCCTAAATAAAGGCAATGATACTAGCGATGAAAAAGTATTTAGAAGTACAACTGGCAATATTTGGTGATTAATTGAATTCAAGTAGGAGCTTGGTGAGTAGGTAGGTATTGGTTACAATAATGGAGACAAAGAGCTCAATAGAGTCTGATTCCCTTTCTGATGTTTGACTGTTGACAGCTTTCCAGTCCCACCAACCACTCCATTATCCATTTGTCTCTACAGTTCTGGGAAGGTGATAAGACAGTCCAAGTGTGCATTCCTTTGGTGTCAGTCAGAACTCTCACCCACAAATCATGATAAAACCTTAAATCCAGTCTCTTCTTTCTATCCTTTCAAGCTTTTTGAGGAACAATTAACTTTCTCTGCTCTCCCTAGAAAGCCTCATTATGTGGGAAATAAACATTCCACATCTTGGAATGTGTTTGACAACATCAGTCTCAACATCCAAACCAAAGTTAGGGGAAGGAAGTCCATATTGCCTCTTCTTGGTGACCAGAACATTTAAAAGTAGGAATAACAGATTATTTTTGTATTGGGGTATGGGAGATAGGAAAGAAGAGTTTAATTTAGACAGTTCAATTTAGACATACTGAGTTTGAGGTACCTATAGATACAGAGTATATAGCAGGGTACCAAACACATAGAAACACTCAAAAATGTTAGTTTCTTTTTCCTATAAGCCTCTATATTCTTTCTTTTTACTTAAGAATTTTATCTGTAGATTTTACCAAATAATGGAGGCTTTATAATAACCATAATAATGACAATAATACTTATCAGTTATTGATCATCTAGTATGTGCCAGGCATTGCATTACAGCATTTCCAGATTTTATATAGTGTTTAATCTTTGCAGTAATTCTGTGAGGTAGGTATAATTTACATTTTATAAGTAAAGACAATTGGGGTTTTGAAGTCACACATTGAGTAGATTGCTAAACTGTATTCAAATCCAGAATAGTAAAACAACAAGTCTGTACTTTATTACTATGCTATACTCCTCTCTATGTGAATTAAACTAGATAATATCCATCACTTACTTCATAGTATACAACATGTACAGGATATCAGCTTGTTCCTGTAAGCTTGAGGTCTCCTTCAACTGCAAAACCAGTGCTTTGAAGTCCACCTCCCCAGACTGGTCTCTGGGCAGATGTATTTCCACATGAACAGAGGGGATCTTTAGTTTGAGAAATGAAAAGAAATTAAGTCAACAAGTGCTTAACTTAAATTATAACATAGAATGAGTTACCTTTTTACCTATAAACATTTCTATAAGAATTCTCTAGATATTGATGAAAAGAAAAGCAGAAATAATAATACCTTCAAGACATATGATATGGCAATGTAATTTCCTTTACGTTTGACCAGAAAAACATGCTCATTTTAAAAGGGAACTGAAAAGATATGTATCTTCACCAGAATAGCATTTTGCCTACCACCAGTTGCTAACAGGTACCATAATGGCTAGTTCTATTATTTTTGATAAAGATGGTAGTTTTGCAAAAATCTGATGGAAATATTTCTTATGCAAATTTACCTGGTCCTCCTGTTGGGGATGAGGTGAGTCCAGTAAGTTGAATGAAGGCCGGGAAGCCTGTAATAACTTCATAGGAATATACATGTGAACATCTGCAAGAGGTTGACATTTATGGGAAAGGTTATATAATTAAGAGAGCAATAAAAACACAGTTGATCCTAACAATGAGGTCACATATGAGTCGGTCATTATAGAACAAGAATGAGAGGCGTGGTGCCCATAGCATGGTGGTTATGGTGCCAGCCACATACAACAATGGTGGTGGGTTCAATCTTGGCCTGGGCTAGCTAAACAGCAATGACAATGACAACTACAACAAAAAATAGCTGAGCATTGTGGCAGGTGCCCGGTAGTCCCAGCTACTTGGGAGGCTGAGGCAAGAGAATCACTAAAGCCCAAGAGTTTGAGGTTGCTGTGAGCTGTGACACTATGGCACTCTACTGAGTGTGACAAAGTGAAACTCTGTCTCAAAAAAAAAAAGAAAAGACAACCTTCTTTCACAAACTCTTTCATAAACTCTGGCACTCTACCAAGGGCAACATAGTAAGACTGTCTCAAAAGAAAAAAAATGAGAAATTTCTCCTTTTTTGTTAATATTGAAGAAAAGACATATGATCATTAGATAATTTAAAGATATGCAACTAATAAATATATTTTGAATTTCTGGAATTGTAGCACTGGCTGGAGATATAAGATATTGAAGGTACTAATGTAATCAATACCGCAATGGTGCTATCACTGACATCCTGATAGACAAACACATATAAAAGAAAGAACCCAGTTATATTTTAACTTTCCTAGGTGAATATCTGGCTGTAAGTGGTTGGATTTATCTGCGAATAGATGAATGGATGCTCCTATCTAGGGAATCAAAATATGTAGTAGCTGGCCTACTTTGAGGTATTCCTAAGACTTTTTACTTACAGTCCATTATTGAGATCCTTATCATAACCTCTAAGCAGAGACTCTCAGCACATTCACCATTTTATAGACACAGAAAGAGACCCAGAGCTAAAATAACTGTTCACACAAGTAAGTAGTAAATCTGGGAATTAAGCTCAAGTTTCCTGATTCACAATTGAGAAGTATAACTTAATAAAATTCATGTTTTCATATAAACTCTTCTTAAGGGAGCATACTCTAAGGGTGCTAAGCTTTCCCCTATTATAATCTTAAATGACCCTTGGTGTTTATGTTTAATATCTTTGGTTAGTAATTGTCAATAAAGTTTTAGACAACAGGAACATGTGTCTCAACCATTCTAAGTATCTGTAAAATGTTAATATTCAGGTCGTTTTGGTCTGTATGGCCAAGGAATCATTCTTTCCCTCCAGATGCAACTACCACAGAGGCATTGCACACTCTTAGGAATCATGACTACTCCTGGAAATGTGTGGTAGAAGACATCCTCCATGGCAAATACAACTAAAGGAGGATAGTTGTCATGGGGAAGGGAGAATGGCAAAGCTGTGAATAACAAATACTGTATTTGATAAACACAAGTCTACATGGCTAGAACTGGCATAAGGGAACAAAATGTAGCTTACTCAAGGGACACTATTTCCCTTCTCCATTGCATGGCTATCTTGTCAATAGTTATGCAATGCATTCTAAAGGAAAAGCCCCCTCTACCACTTTTAACTACATGTTAAAATTTAATATGCTTCATGTATCTTGTTCTGTTTCTTCTATTGTTACTGATTAAACCAGAGTATATCCATGGGAAAACTATACCCAATTCATTAATTTTACAAATATTTGAGTGTCTAATATGTTCTAGACACTGAAAGCTGGGGATAAAGCAGTGAACAAAACAAAGTCTGCTTACATTATAATCAATGCCCCACCCCCATCCCAGGCTTCATAGCATCCTGTGCCTGACTGTAGTGAGTCATGGGATTACTCACTCTGTACATGCAGCTCCTTGGCCTTGGTCACCAAGGACATTAAGTTGCAGGTTGTTTGCACAGCAGCTCGAAAGTGATCTAGTCCTCCCTTCTGTGAGGTAGGGACTAGTTTAGGATGGGGAACAGTGTGCGCCAAAAAGTGATCTAAATAATGAATAACTTCATCACCACGGCAAGCTGCAAGGTTAGTGGAGTAAGGGGAAGAGAAAAAAATGAATATTTTAGTTATTTCACAATTCTACCACAGCAAACAGAATGATCTGTCTCTGTGCCCACAACACAGCACCAGAAGTAGGTTCTTTTTAGCACATGGGGGTGGGGACAGAAGCTTGTGATCATTATATGGCCTCATAGTATTAAGATTTGGAGATTGTGGCCATTTACCAAGACCCACATGTTCTTCAACTTAACTGAGAAAATATTAGGGTTCCTGAAAGCAGTATATATGTATTCAAGAATAGGTGGAGCTTGCTTTCACAGCTTAATCTGTGTATGTGAGTGTGTGCACATCATGGTAACACTGGCACTGGTCATTGTGGTAATAGAAGAGAAGTGGAACAGAGACCTCAAAGTATGGGAGTCTTTTGTGAGGAATGGTTGGGCAATGACAAAAATCTTCCACCAAAGACTAAGCTTACCTATAAAGAAACAGATTATACAAACAGAAGATATAATTATTAATGAAAAAAATTTTATGTGGCATTGTTATACAAACGACTAGTGGCCAGACACTGGTCTTTTTAGTCACCTTATTTGTTTATTCACCAAATATTTATTTATTTTTGTCTTTTTTTTGTAGTATTTGGGATTCAGTGAGGGTACAAAGAAAAAAATACAGTAATGGCTCAGGATATAAAATCAATGTGTACAAGTCAGTAGCCTTTGTATACGGCAATAACAGTCAAGATGAGAAGCTAACTAAGGACACAACTCCCTTCACCATAGCTTAGAAGAAAATGAAATACCAAAGAATATACCTAACAAAATAGGTGAAGGACCTCTATAAAGAAAATTATGAAACCCTAAGAAAGGAAATAGCAGAGGATATTAGCAAATGGAAGAACATACCATGCTCATGGCTGGGAAGAATCAACATTGTTAAAATGTCTATACTTCCCAAAGCTATCTACCGATTCAACGCCATTCCTATTAAAATACCAATTGTACTTCCTATTAAAATACCGATTGTACTTTCAAGACTTGGAAAAAATGACTCTGCATTTTGTATGGAACCAGGAAAAAACCTGTATAGCTAAGGCAGTTCTTAGTAATAAAAATAAAGCTGGGGGCATCAGCATACCAGATTTTAGGCTGTACTACAAAGCCATAGTGGTTAAAACAGCATGGTACTGGCACAAAAATAGAGACATAGACATTTGGAATTGAATAGAAAACCTAGAAACGAAACTAACATCTTACAACAACCTAATCTTTGATAAACCAAACAAGAACATACCTTGGGGGAAAGACTCCCTATTCCATAAATTGTGCTTGGAGAACTGGATATCCACATGTAAAAGACTGAAACTGGACAGAGTTTCAGGAGCAGAGAGAGGGAAGGTGCGAGGGGGGTGGGGTCATGGTGTGTGCTATACCTTTTGGGGGCAAGACACGATTGTAAGAGGCATTTACCTAATTCTCTTTACCTTTCTCCACTCATAAAAATTGATTCAGGATGGATAAAGGACTTAAATTTAAGGCACAAACCTATAGAAATCCTCAAATAAAGCACAGGAAAAACACTGGAAGATATTGGTCTGGGGAAAGACTTCATGAAGAAGACTGCTGTGGCAATTGCAACAACAACAAAAATAAACAAATGGGATTTAATGAAACTGAAAAGCTTCTGTACAGCTAAGAAGACAACCACCAAAGCAAATAGACAACGTACACAATGGGAAAAGATAGTTCCATATTTTGAATCAGACAAAATCTTGATAACTAGGATCTATAGAGAACTCAAATTAATCCACACAAAACAGCCAACAACCCCATATATCAATGGGCAAGAGACATGAATAGAACCTTCTCTAAAGAAGATAGACAAATGGCTAACAAACATATGAAAAAATGCTCATCATTCCTAATTATCAAAGAAATGCAAATCAAAACCACTCTGAGATACCATCTAACCCCAGCAAGAAAGGTCCATATCACAAAATCTCAAAACTGCAGATGCTGGTGTGGTTGTGGAGAGAAAGGAACACTTTTACACTGCTGGTGGGACTGCAAACTAATACAACCTTTTTGCAAGGAAGTATGGAGAACCCTCAAAGAATTCAAGCTGGACCTCCCATTTGATCCTACAATTCCATTAGTGGGCATCTACCCAGAAGGAAAGAAATCCTTTTATCATAAGAGCATTTGCACTAGACTGTTTATTGCAGCTCAATTTACAATCACCAAAATGTGGAAACAACCTAAATGCTCACCAATTGAGAAATGGATTAACAATCAGCCACTAAAAAAAAAAAAATGGAGACTTTACAGCCTTTGTATTAACCTGGATGGGAGTGGAACACATTATTCTTAGTAAAGCATCACAAGAATGGAGAAGAATGAATCCTATGTACTCAATTTTGATATGAGGACAACGACAATTAATGACATGGTGGGGGTGGGGGAAGGGGAGAGCAAAGAGAGAAAGAAAGAGGGAGGGGTGGAGGAAAGGAAGAGCAGAGAGAGGGAAGGTGCGAGGGGGGTGGGGTCATGGTGTGTGCTATACCTTTTGGGGGCAAGACACGATTGTAAGAGGCATTTACCTAACAAATGCAATCAGTGTAACCTGGTTTCTTGTACCCTCAATAAATCCTCAACAATAAAAATAGAAAAGGTTTCATTTGAGCAGTTCACGGTCACCCTAATGGATTTTCTCCTGTAGGTCAATTGGTGCTTACTCCTGGCTTCTTGCAGAATCATCTCTTTTGTCTTGATTTTGGACAGGTTCATGACAATGTGTCTTGGAGAAGTTCTGTTTGAGTTGAGACCACCCGGGGTCCAACATCCCTCTGAAAGTAATGTATCAGAATCTTTGGTGACGCTTTGATAAAAATCGAAATTTTCATTTATGATGTCCTCTAGTAGGGCCTACATTCCTCTGGGATATTCTTCCTCTTCTCGATACCTACAACTGTAACTTGTATGTTTGAACATTTCATGGAGTCCCATAATTCTGTCAGTGAACATTCTGCTTTCTTTCTTTTTCTGTCCCTTAAACTGCATGTGTTAGCTCAAGAGATTTATCTTCTAGCTCTGAGGTTCTTTCCTCTGCATGGTCTAATCTGCTACTGATAGTTTCTACTGCATCTTTAAGTTCTCTAATTGACTGCTTCAATTCCTTCAGTTCTACTATATCCTTTTTTTGTTCTTCATATCATTCATCTCTTATTTAAATATGTTTTTTGGATTTTCTTTTGGTTGTTTTCAACTTTCTTAGGAATTTCCTTTGTTGTTTTTACCATCTATATTCCCTTTCTGTCACATCTAACATTTCTTTGTAGGTGGAATCCTCTGTGGTAGGTACATCGTAATCCCTTGCGGAGGATTTCCTCTGCTCTGGTTTTTCATGTTGCCAAGATTTTTCTGCTGTTTCTTTTTCTTCTTCTTCTTTTTAAATTAATTTTTCTTACTTATACATGTGCATATTATGTTTCCACTTTTGCCTTTACAGAATTAAAAAGGCTAAATTTAATGACAATAACAATATTTAACATTAAGGACTGAGAACAAAAATCTCATAAAGAACAAACAACGATCCACGAATGGATCAATAAACTGTGGTATATGTACACCATGGAATACTATGCATCCCTAAAGAAAAATAGAGACTTTACCTCCTTCATGTTTACATGGATGGAACTGGAAAATGTGCTTCTTAGCAAAGTGTCTCAGGA
>CAUYQV010051141.1:0-15749 GCA_963574575.1 Galagoides demidoff | reverse complement strand
ATTGCCACAGGGAAAAGCAGCATAATTACACAGCAGATAAATATCATCCTTTCAAACATCAAGGTGTCAGTGCATGAGAGGGTAAGAAGCGCTGGCACATCACAGAAGAAATGGGGTATTTCCCTGGCCCCACAGTATGAGAAGGACAGTGCAACTGCAACTTCGATGATGCCATCGAGCGAGCCAAGAATCCAAGAAGAAGCCGTCATGAGACCACAGATTTTTTGGCTCATGAGAACAGGGTATCTCAGAGGCTGGCAGATGGCAACATAACGATCGTAGGCCATGGTGGCCAGCAGGAAGCACTCAGCTCCAAGCAGGGAAACATAGAAGAAGATTTGGGTCCCACAACCTGCCAGAGAGATGGATTTCCTCCCAGATAAGTAGTTGAAGGCCATCTTGGGCACAGTGGTACAGATGAGCATGAGGTCCATGAGGGAGAGCTGGCTGAGCAGGAAGTACATGGGTGTGTGCAGCTGGGTGTCCAGGTAGATAAGGAGCACCATGGCAGTATTTCCCAGGACAGCTACTGTGAAGACGCCCAGGACCAGAGCGAAGAGGAAGGTGTGGGTGGGGCTGTGAGTGAAGATTCCCATCAGGACGAAGTCGGACCCCGGGGTCTGATTCCCCCACAACATGACGAAATGCTCTCTGTGGCGAATGCAATGTGTGAGAAATGGCCAGGAGTTTTTCATGAAAATATCAAGGATTTCCTGCCTTGGTCAAAACACCTATTAAATGATGTAAACATGCCAGCATTATTTCTTTAGGCATCAAATTTATCACCGGTAGATTAAGGATTTTAAGTTTCTTTTTAGTGTGATATGCATTTTAAATGCAAAGTATATAGCTAAAAGACATGGTACATGTCGTAGGAAAATTAGGGGAGTTTTCTTAAGAGTCATATAGTTCAGTTCAAGCCACGAGTCGGTTCAATTCAAATATGTAGTGTAGATTATCCCTATCTAATTGCGAGGGTCATGAAAACTCTAATTGTTGGGGATTTCATGACATTGCCATTCTATCTTCCCATGAAACTCATCACGTCACATTAAGATGCTACAAAAAATTCTGTCTAGAAAAGTGGAAATGAAAGCATGCATTAAAATAAAACATGTGCCCCTTTTACCCTGTATTTATCTTTTTGTTTATTTTTGTCTAACCACTGTTGACCTGCAATCCTACATACCCAGCTGGGATTATCAACAGAACTAAAATGCTGCTGGCATACTGCAATCACCAAAACTCCATGTCAAATTTCTTTGCAGTAGCTTTATGAAAAAAAAAAAATTAAATCACCCTTTAAGAGAAACTGCTTAGGGGAATGCTATAGCCATTTATTACTGCACTGTCCTTGTCCCTATTATTAACTAATGACAAGACCTAATTCTAATTATGTTTCCATCGAAGATTTGCTTTTCATGCCTCCTGTATTAATAGCAAACTGCAGCATATTTAAAATGTACACTGCTTTACATTCTGTCCTTATGTGTAAAATTATTTTTTTACTTTAGCCCATAATAATAGCTGTCTGAAGAATAGCAGTGTGGGACAGTAGAACTGATTAAGACTTGCTGTTCTCTGTTAATCCCAGTTAGTGAGATCTTGATGAATTTGAATTGAGAACCAGTTTTGAGTTGTTAGTTTCTAGTAAAGAGATACAGTATCATATACTGCAGTAGATGGCAACATTCAGCCCATATGTTCCTCAAATTTTTCCATGTTTTATATCTTCTTAAGGTAGATATGCATAGAATATATTTATATTATGTTATATTATATTACCTTATTTTTGCCAAAGCCAGTCCTACAAATTGTCTTTTCTTTTACTGCCCTGTCACAGGAGACTGATTCAGTGTTTCGTGGTTGTCAAGACACTTAGTTCTGAACACTCAGTTACCTCCACATTGACCCTGTGTGACCAATGTCTCAGTAAAAGTCACTCAAATGATACTAAGAATACGCATTAGTAGTATAGACACTTTTAAGTCTATACTAATTTAAATAATTAAATAATTTGCATTGTTTAGAACATAATACAAATTATTTTGTTGCTTATAAAGTTTGTGATAATCACGAGCTTATTGATATCATAATTTTTTTCAAGTCCCTTATAGTATAGAATTATTAGCCCTTTTGTCTCAAATATCTCAGAATAACCCTGTACACCTTTATTTAAACAATTCGTGTTTTTAACAACAATATTTATAAGATAAAAGGATTATTACAAAGATATTCTTAAGAGGGAAACTGGAGAGAGGAGTGGGAAGAAGAGAGGAAAGGAGTGGTGTTGACTGAGTAAAGACAGTTCACACCAGAATACTAAAGGACAGCTCTTATTAAAGAAGAAACGTTGGTGCTGTAGAGAAACAGAAGAATATGAAATAAGGGAGAGGAACAGGGGGCAAGAAGCAGTGGGTAAATGTTAACTGGGAACACTGCACCAAGCACAAGTGTCTGCCCTAGGGCTGCTGAATTCTTCCCATGGACAGATCATGTCCCACCTCCAAGCAAGGATGCGATGCCTAGATACTATGTGATGGATAATAATTGCATGCAAAAACTCTTTTTGCTGACACTTAGAACTTATTCATCAAATACACTCCTGCCTACAGATAGAGACATAAAATAGTTTGATTTAATAACAAAAAAAGACTGCTAATACCTTTTCAAAGGCTCATACGTACTCCTGGAAAAAACCTTCTTTGCACCTGCATCTTCTGAAATTGTGCACAAAATTAATTTATATCCTTCAGTATACAATATATTACCACACTTTTGGACTTTTCCAAAGCACTGTTGAATTTTATCACTCTTCTCTTCAAAGGCATTGAAAGTCTCAAATGGCTCAACTTCTCAACAGATCAGGCTTTGATTTCCTTGTTGATCTTGTTTGTAGGGAATGGCAGAGAATTGTTCACATTTTTATTTCAAATCACTTGTCCTCTTTTCTCCATTAAAAAACCCTGTGTATTTCTACGGAGCTCTCTTTCTTATAGATCTCTGTGCTGTACAAATGTGAGCTTAGGCCTATTCTCAGAAGGTTTCTCTTACTTCCCGAGTGGCTTGGACTGTATTGTACAAGACTCCATGTAAGGAAGACATGAACATTGTTAAGTGTTCGTGCAAAACCCTGGGAAGTTGACTAAAATGTGTTATGCTGTGAGGTGGGGAGATTAATAAGAGATTTGGGGATGGAGTTTCCACAATCCTTTGGTTACTATGTCTTCTAGTTCCAACACATATGCATCTTTCTCTGTGCCTCTTTCTTCATTCTACAGATAACAATATGAATATATTAGACTTAGAGAAGAGGTGTGGTTACTAACTCTGTTCTGTATGTATAACAAATATCAGGAACCTTCAGGTCAAATAAACTTGGCTTTACGTTCTTGCTCTATCACCAACTCTTTTGTCACCAGGGCAAGTTAAATAATACCTCTGGGATTTTCTTTTTTTTTTTTTTTTAAATTCCCACTCATTGTAGAGTTGTTATAAAGATAGAATGAGTTAACTTTTAAAAATTCCTCATCAAAGTACTTGTACCAGTATGCGTTTACCAGATGAATGCTACCATCATTATATACATCACGTGGCACTTTTAAAAATAATATTTAAATAATCTCCACTTACATTCACTAAAACATATTTTTGAAAATATTCTATTTTTCTTATTAGATTGTTGGTTCCTGATTTGTAAGCTATATGCTGTAAGGGAGGTTTACAGAGAGGTTTAGTTCACAATGATCGAAAGCATGAACAAATAGACTGAATCTACTGAAGAACTCTCCAATGAATATTAACTTCCGATATTTTATATAAATGCAAATAATCCATTACACTCAGCACATTCACAGGTATTATTTTATTTAATCTTAGAAAATTCCTGTGACAGATATAAGAGACACATTACTCAAAATTTACAGAATATAAAGGAATAATTGCAGATGAATATGAAAAATCATCTCCCTATTTAGAGGGCTTTAAGATAACAGAATTTCGAGAGCAGAAAGACAAAGAAGGAGCGAGAGGTGGGGGAAAGGAAGAGCAGAGAGAGAGAAGAAGGGAGGGGGGTGGGGTCTTGGTGTGTGCCACACCTTTTGGGGGCAAGACACCATTGTAAAAGGGACTTTACCTAACAAATGCAATCAGTGTAACCTGGTTTCTTGTACCCTCAATGAATCCCCAACAATAAAAAAAAAAAAGATAACAGAATTTCTATTATATAGTCTTTGAATAAGGTGTAGTTCAATCCATTGGGTTGGATTCCAGAATGGCTTACATACTCAGAATGTGCTTACCTTCCAGATGTCTTCAACAAGACACACTGTTTACAGAATAGCTGAAAACATTTAAATTTCCAGAGAAAACCTATGCAATTTTGCTAAGTCATCTATGATTTAATTTTGCAATTCCTCCAGGGAATTCGGTCTCTTGGCTTCAATTATAGAACTGTACATTATCATCTACTTTTCTTTTCCCCATGGCCTCATATAATTTAGTTTCCAACTTGAAAATATGGCTCACTGATATTTAAGATAAAAAGAAAGTTCTGTCACATTCTTGATGAATAATATAAATTCCCAAGAAGATGCCAGAATAGGAGGGCACCCTCTTGTGTCATCCCACAAGAATAACTCTGCCCCTTCCAAAGACAAACGTCTCTCTGTGTGAGCTGTGGGATTCAGGTAGGACATTGTGAGACCCCAGTAAAATCCAGAACATAAAAGGATCATGTTGGGACTGTGATATTTCTCTGTCACTTAGACTCCTGTTGCTCAGATGAGCATTTGGTTGAAGTTGGATCAGTCGCCGTTGCCCCCTCATTGAGCTTGGTCTGCTTTATCTCCATTTCACTCTTATATGTCCATATCTTCTCTTCACAGATCCAGTTCCTTCTAGTTTTGACCTGCTGGTATCCGTATTCAACATCTATAATATGGCAGCTATCCTAACCCTGAACCTTATTATCTATAACCTGAGGAATGAGGACATGAAGGCTGCTATGATAACATATTTCAAGATTACACTTTTTTGTCGTCACCTGCTGGTTTTATCAACACCTACAGAAGTCCATTGAATTCTTGCCACAATGCTTCTTTAATTTCCATATATCATATACATTTTTATTGTTGGGGACTCATTGAGGGTGGAAAGATCCAGGTTATACTAATTGCATTTGTCAAGCAAAGTCCCTGTTATAAATGTGTTCCTCCCCCAAGAGGTGTGCCAAACACTGTGACCCCCCTCACCCATGTCGCTCCTTCCCTCTCTCCACTTCCCCATTTCCCCACCTCTTGTTGATTTTATTAACATTCTAGTTTCTTTCATAATTGTCCTTGCTTGTCTTCCAATTGCCTCAATTTTCTGCAATTCAGTTTTCTCTCCTATTTTCCTCCAATTTAATGTTCTCTCTAATTTTTATGTCCATTTCTTTCTACTTAATATAAAATGGAAAACATACTATGTAATTTTTCAAAAACCCAATTTAGCACTAACTTAAGTGGACTATTTTATTCAACACTATATGTGGATTTCCTATACTATGTTCTAGGGATTGGTGAAGGTACTTGGGCAACTTCAATGAATGCAACACAAAATCCCTAATCATTAGGATTTGACATTCTACCTGGGGAAGATAGACATTAACTGAGCTATACATTGTTTTAAAAATTAAAATGGTATGGAACAAAAACAAAATATAAAATCTTCAAGAGATAATGGTTCAGGAGTTTCAGGGAATTATACTTTTAAAAGAGTCAGACCTCCCAACCAGGTGACTTTGAACAGGGAATTGAAGAAAGAAAAGGAATTGGCTGTAAAAAACTTCTGGAGAAAGGATGCTCTGGGTAAAGGGATTGATTCTTTAGACCACAGTCTTAGCTGTAATATTTCTTGTCTATTTGAAGACAAGGCAGTCATAGAAAATATGTAAGAGGGAGAGAGAAATATCTTTATTGTAATGTGATTTCTCTCTCTTTCTTACACATTTTCTATGACTGCCTTGTTGTCTTCAAATAGACAAGAAATATTACAGCTAATTATAGCCTAAGAATATGGGGAGGGGGAGAAGAAGGGAAAGGGTGGATAGGTGGAGGGAGGGTGATTGAAGGGAATGCCTCTATGGTTTATCTCACAAGGGTACAAGTGAATATTTCTAAAAGTAGAATATAAACATCTTAACACAATAACTAAGAAAATGACATGAAGGCTAAGTTAACCAGTTTGATGAAAATATTTCAAGTTGTATATGAAAACATCACACTGTACCCCATAATTGCATTAATGTACACAGCTATGATTTAATAAAAAAGAGAGAGAGAGAGGTAGAATATGAGATCCAAGAGGAAACAAAAATAGTAGAATAGATTTTTCAAGGCTTTATAGACCACTGTGAGGATTCTAAGCAAAAGAGAGGCTTCTAGAAAATTGTTAGCAGAGAAAGAATGTCCTGCTAATGTTTGAAAACACAGGACAATGGCTACATTGTTAGCAATAGATCAAAAGGTGTGATAATCTAGAGTCTGAAAATTTGCAGTTCTTATCAACATAATTAGGTAGGGAAATTTTGAGGTACCTGGGATAAGGAACCCAGTCTTGGAATACTGTGATGTTTATTAGAACTCAGATACAAAACTGAATAAAGTTATTGGAAATACAGGGCTGGAGTTAAAAGGGGAGATCTGGAATGAAAATTCAAATTTGAGAGTCCATGACATACTGAGGGCAAGAAAACAGACAGTATATGAGGTCACTAAGGGTTAGCCTAGAAATAATAGAGAAGAAAACACACCTATGGAAACTCCAATGCTAAGAAAATGGAGGATAAAGGAAATTTGTGGGGGGTGGGGGTGGGGCGCCAGGGAAGATAGCCGACTAAAGCAACACCCAGCACAGGCTCCTGACCAGAAGGAGAAAAATTGGACAGAATTGGACTCTATGAAGCCAAAGGTGGGGAGTTGAGCTAAGAAAGAAGCTCGGCAAGCTGTGACTCCAAGGTAAAGGATTTGAGAAATCAAATTACAGGTACAAAGCCTATCATCTAGAGCAGTGGTTCTCAACCTTCCTAATGCTGCAGTCCTTTAATACAGTTCCTGTGGGTCATGACCCACAGGTTGAGAACTGTTGGTCTACAGGATGGGAGACACCTCCCCCAAGCTCGAGGCTCACTGAGGGCTCTCTGAAAGTGAGCAAGGGACAAAAGACCTCTCATTTTACCTTACTGCAGAGAGCTGCTAAACACCAGGTCTCCTTCTCCAGGAAGGTCCCACTTGTGAACCTAGACACTACCCTGCCCAGCATAAAATTGAACAAATATTTTTCCCACAATTCTGAACTCCCAGTCCACCCTTCCCCTCTTGCATGGCCATCTGAAGTTCTGCCCCCTGCAAAGCCCAGAGTGTTTGACTTTTTCCTGAGAGATATGGGCATAGTGTGGACCCTTGAACATCAGTACAGAATCTTTGACTTGTGGGGAAGAAGGTGGGTGCAGGAAAAAAGGTACACATGGGGGGAGGAGGAGCAGTCCCCTGGTTATGACTATGCTCAGTCAGTGGTGGTGTTGACCCCTGGTTCTAGCTGTGTCTGACTGGTGAGGGCACAGAACCCCAGTCCTGACTGTGTCCGTGGGTGGGGGAGTGAACCCCAGGTCTGACAGTGCCTGTGAGCAGAGGTGCAGACCCCCAATGTTGACTAAGACCAATAGGCAGGGGGCCAGACCCCTGGCTTTGACTGTGCCTGGGGGCAGGGGTGCTGGTACCCAGTTGGGACTTTGATAGCCAATTGGTGGCTCACCAGAGGGGACTGGGTGTCATCCCCTTGGGTTTGTGGGACACAACTGATTGTGGATTTCTATCTACCACTGGAGACCCTTGGATCCCTCTCTGTTGAGCAGGGTTTGTACTGCCTGAGACAATCTGATTAGAACTCATGTCTGGGGCTATCCACCCAGGAAGACTCCGAGGTTGACATGCAGAAGTTCTGTAGTGGAAAAGAACTGAAAAGTGGTGGTGGGGTGCTGCAGCTGTCTGTATCTCTCATGGACTGAGATTTAAACCAATACCATGGCTTATGATTAGGTAGAGGTTGGCTGATTTCAAAACAGAGCCAGCTTGTACTATCTCACCAAGAAGGTCCTCGGTCTCCAGCCAAAATTCTGAAAAGGGGCTTTGTAAGGCTGTAGGGGATAAGCCACAATTACAAGGCCTAGCACTTTGGTAAAGGGTTAATTAACTCTACTACCTGAGACCCCCAATTCAATCTCACCCTACCAGTTTTAATAACCAAACAGCAGAAAATAATCATGGGGTGGAACCAATGGAAGAACTCTGGCAACATGAATAATCAGAGTAAATCAACCCCCTAAGGAATGACAAAAGGGATACATCAGAAGATGCTATTCATAAACAAATGGCCAAAAGTCAGAAATAGAATTCAGAATATGGATGGCAAATAAGATGAATAAATTGGAGGAAAAGATATTGAAATCCAAAAAGTTGTGCAGAAGTCTCAAATAAATGAATTCAAAGACAAATTCACCAAGGATATGGATATAATGGAGAAAGCAGATAGCAGAGCTCAAAGAAATGAAAAAGTTATTTGAGGAGCTCCAAAATATAGAATACCTCAGTAATAGAGTGGAACAGGCAGAAGAAAGGATCTCTGATAACAAAGACAAAGCTTTTGAATGTGCCCAAATGCTGGAAGAGGCAGAAAGATGGAAAGCAAAAACTGATCTTTCCCTGAGAGAGTTATGGGACCACTCCAAAAGATCAAACATTCATCTTATAGGAATTCCTGAAGGAGAAGAGGATGATACCAAAGGCACAGATGCTCTACTCTAAGAGATTATGGAGGAGAATTTCCCAAGCATTGCAAGAGATACTGAAATTAAGATAGCAGACAGTTTCAGAACCCCAGCACAACTCAATCCAAATAAAGTATCTCCTGGACACTTTGTAATTAACTTTGTCAAAGTTAAGATGAAGGAGAAAATTCTGCAAGCAGCCAGATATAAGAAAAGCATTACATACAAAGGGAGAAATATCAGAATGACTGCAGACTGCAAGACCAAGCCAGAAGAGATTGATCATTGACTTTTAATCTCCTAAAACAAAATAACTTCTAGCCCAGGATCCTATATCCAGCTAAAGTAAGTTTCATCTATGATGGAGAAATCAAATATTTACTGACATACACATGTTAAAGAAATTTGCCATAACTAAACCAGCACTCCAGGAAATTCTTAGTCCCATCCTCTTTAATGGTCAGCAGAATGGTACACAGCCAAAGTAAACTCACCCAGAAACTTTTGAACAAAACCTAACTTCCACAGTAGGGAAAGGACTAAAAACATACACTAGACATTTGAAAAACATGACACCCAATGGAAGTATTTCGGATTGCATGTGAAAACCCCACACTGTACCCCAGAAGTGTATTAATGTACATAGTTACCATTCAATAAAAAAAAAAAAAGAAAAAAGAAAAAAGAAAAACATGATACCCAAAACACTATCATGCTTATTAATTCTCTCGATTAAGGTGAATGGTTTAAACTGTGTTCTGAAGAGTCATAGATTGGCTGACTGGATACATAAACTCAGACCAGATATCTCTTGCATACAAGAGTCTCACCTTACCTTGAAGGATAAAAACAGACTCAAGGTGGCTCGGCGCCGGTGGCTCAAGCAGCTAAGGTGGCAGGTTTGAATCTCTAGCCCGGGCCCGCCAAACAACAATGATGGCTGCAACCAAAAAATGGCCAGGCTTTGTGGCGGGCGCCTGTAGTCCCAGCTACTTGGGAGGCTGAGACAGGAGACTCACTTGAGCCCAGTAGTTGGAGGTTGCTATGAGCTGTGATGCCAGGGCACTCTACCCAGGGGGATAGCTTGAGGCTCTGTCTCCAAAAAAAAAAAAAACAGACTCAAGGTGAAGGGATGGACATCTATAATTCAGGCAAATGGTAATCAGAAAAAAGCAGGTGTTGCAATTTTATTCACAGATACAATAGGCTTTAAACCAACACAAGAAAGGAAAGATAAGGATGGTCACTTCATATTGGTCAAGGAAAACACTCAACATGAAGATATTTCAATTATTAACATTTATGCACCCTACCAGAATGCTCCTCAATTTATAAAGGAAAACCTAACAGACATGAACAATTTGATATCTTCCAGCACTATAATAGTTGGAGATTTTAATACCCCTTTGGCAGTTTTGGATAGATTCTCCAAGAAAAAACTAAACAAAGAAATATTGGACTTAAACTTGACCCTACAACAAATGGGATACTGCAAAGGCTGTCCTAAGAGGGAAATTTATAGCGTTGGAAGCCTTCCTTAAGTAAACAGAAAGAAAGGAAGTCAACAACTAATGGGATATCTCAAGCAACTGGAAAAGGAAGAACATTACAATCCCAATCCCAGTGGAAGAAAAGAAATAACCAAAATTAGGGCAGCATTAAATGAAATTGAAAACAAAAGAATCATTCAGAAGACCAATGAAACAACAAGTTGGTTTTTTGAAAAGATCAATAAAATTGATTAACCTTTGGCTAATCTAACCACAAACAAAAAAGTAAAATCTCTAATATCATCAATCAGAAATGATAAAGGAGAAATAACAACTTCCACTTCCATCCAGGTTAATATAAAGGCTGTAAAGTCTCCACTTTTTTAATGGCTAAATAGTATTCCTTGGTGTACCTATACCACAGTTTGGTAATCCATTCCTGGATTGGTGGGCCTTTAGGCTATGTCCACATTTTGATGATTGTAAATTGAGCTGCAATAAACAGTCTAGTGCAAGTGTCCATAAGGATAAAAGGATTTTTTTCCTTGTGGGTAGATGTCCAGTAATGGGATTGCAGGATCAAATGTGAGGTCTAGCTTGAGTTCTTTGAGGTTTCTCCATACTTCCTTCCAAAAAGGTTGTATTAGTTTGCAGTCCCACCAGCAGTGTAAAAGTGTTCCCTTCTCTCCACATCTATGCCAGCATCTGCAGTTTTGAGATTTTGTGATGTGGGCCATTCTCACTGGGGTTAGATGGTATCTCAGGATGGTTTTGATTTGCATTTCTCTAATAATTAGGGTTGATGAGCACTTTTTCATATGGTTTTTAGCCATTCATCTGTCTTCTTTAGAGAAGGTTCTGGCTCGGCACCTGTGGTTCAAGTGGCTAGGGCGCCAGCCACATACACCTAAGGTGGCGGGTTCGTATCCAAACAATAGCCCAGCCCGCCAAACAACAATGATGGCTGCAACCAAAAAAGGGCCGGGCACTGTGGCAGGCGCCTGTGGTCCCAGCTTCTTGGAAGGCTGAGGCAGGAGACTCGCTTGAGCCCAGGAGTTGGAGGTTGCTATGAGCTGTGATGCCATGGCCCTCTACCCAGGGGGACAGCTTGAGGCTCCGTCTCAAAAAAAAAAAAAAAGAGAAGGTTCTGTTCATGTCTCTTGCCCATTGATGTGTGGGAATGTTGGCTTTTTTCACGTGGATTAATTTGAGTTCTCTATAGATCCTAGTTATCAATCTTTTGTCTAATTCAAAATATGCAAATATCCTTTCCCATTGTGTAGTTTGTCTATTTGCTTTGGTTGTTGTCTCCTTAGCGGTACAGAAGCTTTTTGGTTTAATTAAGTTCCATTTGTTTACTTTTGTTGTTGCAATTGCCACAGCAGTCTTCTTCATGAAGTCTTTCCCCAGGCGGATATCTTCCAGTGTTTTTCCCATGCTTTGAGGATTTGTATTGTTTCATGCCTTAAATTTAAGTCCTTTATCTATCTTGAATCAAATTAATCAAATTTTTGTGAGTTGAGAGAAGTGTGGGTCCAGTTTCAGTCTTTTACATGTGGATATCCAGTTCTCCCAGCATCATTCATTGAATAGGGAAATACCTTCCCAAGGTATGTTCTTGTTTGATTTATCAAAGATTAGGTGGTTGTAAGATGTTAGTTTCATTTCCTGGTTTTCTATTTGATTCCGAATGTCTATGTCTCTATTTTTGTGCTAGTACCATGCTGTCTTGACCACTATGACTTTGTAGTATAGCCTAAAATCTAGTATGCTGATGCCCCTGACTTTGTTTTTATTACTAAAAACTGCCTTAGCTATACGGGTTTTTTTCTGGTTCAATATAAAATGCAGAATCATTTTTTCCAAGTCTTGAAAGTACAATGTTGGTATTTTAGCAGGGATGGCATTGAATCTGTAGATCACTTTCGGAAGTATAGACATTTTAACAATGTTGATTCTTCCCAGCCATGATATGTTCTTCTATTTGTTAATATCCTTTGCTATTTCCTTTCTGAGGGTTTCATAATTTTCTTTATGGAGGTCCTTCACTCTTCTGTTAGGTACGTTCCTAGGTATTTCATTTTCTTTGAAGCTATAGTGAAGGGAGTTGTGTCCTTAATTAGTCTCTCATCTTGACTGTTATTGCCATATACAAAGGCTACTGATTTGTGGACATTGATTTTATATCCTAAGACATTGCTGTATTTTTTGATGACTTCCAGCAGTCTTGTGGTTAAGTCTTTGGGGTTTTCTAAGTATAAGGTCATATTGTCAGCAAAGAGGGAGAGTTTGACTTCCTCTGCTCCCATTTGGATGCCCTTTATTTCCTTGTCTTGCCTAATTGTATTGGCTAGAACTTCCAGCACTGTGTTGAACAGTAATGGTGACAATGGACAATCTTGTCTTGTTCCAGTTCTAAGAGGAAAAACTTTCAGTTTTACTCCATTCAGTAAAATATTAGCTGTGGGTTTGTCATAGATAGCTTTGGTCAGTTTCAGAAATGTGCCACATATGCCTATACTCTTCAGTGTTCTAATTAGAAAAGTATGCTGGATTTTATCGAATGCTTTTTCTGCATCTATTGAGAGGATCATATGGTCTTTGTTTTTGCTTCTGTTAATATGGTGGATAACATTTATAGACTTGCATATGGTAAACCAGCCTTGCATCCCTGGGATGAAACCTACTTGATCATGATATATATGATTTTTTTTGATGATAAGCTGTAATCTATTGGCTAGGATTTTGTTAAAAATTTTTGCATCTATATTCATTACTGAAATTGCTCTGAAATTCTCATTTTTAGTTGGGTCTTTTCCTGGTTTGGGTATCAGGGAGATGTTTGCTTTGTAGAAGGTGTTGGGGAAGATTTCTTCCTCCTCAATTTTTTGGAATAATTTCTGCAGTACGGGAATAAGCTCCTCCTTGAATAAGCTCTTCCAAGGTTTGATAAAATTCTGGTGTAAAGCCATCTGGACCATGGCATTTTTTTGTTGAAGATTTTTTATTGTTTCTTTAATCTCAGTGTTTGAAATTGGTCTTTTCAGGAGCTCTATTTCTTCCTAGCTAAGTCTAGGGAGAGGGTGTGATTCCAAATATTGATCCATTTCCTTCGCATTGTCAAATTTCTGGGCATAGAGTTTCTGGTAGTATTCAGAGATGATCTCTTGTATCTCTGTGGCATCAGTTGTTATTTCCCCTTTATCATTTCTGATTGAGGTTACTAGAGATTTTGCTTTTTTATTTCTAGTTAGTCTGGCCAAAGGTTTATCTATTTTATTTATTTCTTTAAAAAAACCAACTCCTTGTTTCATTAATTTTCTGAATGATTCTTTTGTTTTCAACTGATCTCTGATTTAATTTTGGATATTTCTTTTCTTCTGCTGGGTTTAGGTTTAGATTATTCTTTTTCCAATTCCATAAGATGGCTCATGAGTTTGTTGATGTGCTCTTTCTGTTTTTCGAATGTAGGCATCTAAAGCAATAAATTTTCCTCTCAGAACTGCTTTTGTAGTATCCCACAGGTTTTAGTAGGTTGTGTCTTCATTGTTGTTGTGCTCAAGGAAGTTATTTCCTCTTTTATTTCTTCCTGCACCCAACTGTCATTCAACAGAAGGTTGTTTAACTTCTGTGCCTTTGTGTGGGGTTGAACGTTTTTGTTGGAGTTGAGTTCCACCTTTAGTGCCTTATGGTCTGAGAAGATAGAAGGTAAAATTTCAATTCTTTTGATTATTTTGAGGTTTGTTTTGTGTCCTAGGATATGATCAATTTTGGAGAATGTTCCATGGGGTGATGAGAAGAATGTATATTTTTTATCTTTGTGATGGAGAGAGTTCTATATACATCTATCAAGCACAGTTGTTCTAGGGTCTCATTTAATTTCTGTTTAATCTTTGTTTAATTTCTGTTTAGAGGATCTGTCCAGCTGTCTAAGAGGAGTGTTAAAGACCCCTGTTATTATGCTGTTATAGGATACCATATTGCTCAGACTGAATAAGGTCTGTTTCAAGAATCTGGGAGCATTTAAGTTGGGTGGATAAATATTTAGATTGAAACATCTTCTTGTTATATTTTTCCCTTGACCAATATAAAGTGACCATCTTTGTCTTTTTTGACTTTAGTTGCTTTAAATATACATGTATCTGAAAATAAGATTGCAACTCCTCTTTTCTTCTGAATTCCATTTGCCTGAAAAGTTGTCCTCCAACCCTTAACTCAGAGTTTCAGTTTGTCTTTTGAAGCTAGGTGTCTTTCCTGCAGACAGCAAATGAATGGCTTGTATTTTTTAATCCAATCAGCTAATCTATGTCTCTTCAGTGAGGAATCCAAACCATTAGCATTTATTAAGATAATTGATAAGTGCTGTAGTGTTCTATTCATGTTTTTTTGTGTGAGTCCATTGCTACAGTTTTATCTTTTGCGTCATTGTGGAAGTTAGTTTCTGTCCTTTAATTTCTGAGTTCTTTCTTTGCTGTTGAACCATTGTGATGGTCAGTGTGTAGAAAAGGTTGAAGTATTTCCTGTAGAGCTGGTCTTATGGCGAATTTCCTCAATGTTTGTATATCAGTAAATGATTTGATTTCTCTGTCAATTTTAAAGCTTAGCCTCACAGGATATAGAATACTGGGCTGGAAATTGTTCTGTTTAAGTAGATTAAAGGTAGATGACCATTGTTTTCTTGCTTGAAAAGTTTCATTAGAGAAGTCTGCAGTCACCCTGATGGATTTGCCCCTGTAGGTCAACTGGTGGTTTACTCCTGGCAGCTTGAAGAATTTTTTCTTTTGTCTTGACTTTGGACAGGTTCATCACAATGTGTCTTGGAGAAGCTCTGTTAGAGGTGAGGCAACCTGGGGCCCAATATCCCTCTGAAAGGAGTGTGTCAGAATCTTTGGTGATATTTGTGAAATTTTCATTTATAATATTCTCTAGTATGGCTTCCATTCCCCTGAGGCATTCTTCTTCCCCTTCTGGGATACCTATAACTCGTATGTTTGAACGCTTCATAAAGTCCCAGAATTCTGTCAGTGAATGTCCTGTTTTCTCTCTCTTCTTTTCTGCCTCTTGAACTATCTGAGTTATCTCAAGAGCTTTGTCCTCTACCTCTGAGATTCTTTCTTCTGCATAGTCTAATCTGTTGTTGATACTTTCTATTGCATCTTTAAGCTCCCTAATTGACTGCTTCAGTTCCTTCAAACTCTGCAATATCCTTTCTATATTCTTCATATCTTTCATCTCTTATTTGATTCTGTTTTTGGATTTCCTTTTGGTTATTTTCCACTTTATCAGCAGTTCCTTCATTGTTTCCATCATTTGTATTCTAAATTCCCTTTCTGTCATTTCTAACATTTCTTTATAGGTGGAATCCTCTGCAGTAGCTTCCTCATGGTCCCTTTGAGGGGGTTGCTCTGGACTGGTTTTTCATGTTGCCAAGATTTTTCTGCTGATTCTTCCTC
>CAUYQV010051140.1:0-10153 GCA_963574575.1 Galagoides demidoff | reverse complement strand
AGCCGTGATGCCTCATTTTCTATATGATTTCACAACCACTTCCTTCTTGACAACAATCCATAACCTTAGGATCCACTCACAAACTTGGGCGGTGGATACTTTCCTGACTCTGCCTGTAGGTGTTATATCATTACCAGCTGATGGCATCTGGGACATCCACTTTCTTCTCCAGGCTGTAAAGGGCTTGTTTATGACACATCAAGAGGTTGCAGCCGGCTGGTTAGTCCCCAGGCATCACAGCCAGCTGGATTTCAATTCTGCTGTGATTGCTTTTGCCCTCAGCGTGATGTGGGCTTTGAAGTGATCAAATAGAAGTGAGGCTGTTTGTAGAGTAACCGTCCAGGCCATCATTGTTAAACCTGGTTCTGGCGCCATCTTCATTCATTTTCATCCTTCTTCAACCATGTGGGCAATAACCCTACCTAGAATCTTTTCTTTCAGAATTTTCTTTTTGTTTTTGAGACAGAGTCTCACTCTGTTACCCTGGGTAGAGTGCCATGGCGTCATCACAACTCAGCAACTTTAAACTCCTGGGTTCAAGCAATCCTCCTGCCTCAGCCTCCCTAGTAGTTGGGACTACAGGCTCCCATCACTGGACCTGGATAGTTTTTCTGCTTTCAGTAGAGCCAGGATCTTGCTCTTGCTCAGGCTGGTCTCAAACTCTTGACCTCAAGGGATCCTCCTGCCTTGGCCTCCCAGAGTGCTGGGGTCGCAGGTGGTGGTTTTGTTCTGGCTGGACAACAGGCTAGAACAACAGTGAAATGTGTTTCTCGTGTCCACTAGTTTAATAGCCCTGATCTTTGCTCTTCTATTCTATGGGATGGCCCATCAGACAGGAATGGGACTTCATCCATATTGACAATTTGGGACAGCTCCAACTTGTATGTCTTTCAAAGATTGATAACATAAGAATGAAATTCCAACACTTGATTCTCAGACTGCTGAGTGTTGGGGGCAGGTTTGTTCCTGTCCTCAAGCCCAGAATTTCTCCCTTCATAAAGTGAAAAGACCGTTCAGGTGTCCCTGGGAAACCGTGAGGGTTCTTTCCCGTGCCAGCCTTTCCCCCTCTTCCTGTATCATCTTGGTCAGACCCAAGATCCCAGCTGGATGCTGCTCCAGACTCAGCTGCTCACGTCCTGCCCCACCTCTGCCCACTTCGGAGCTTTCCTTGAGTTACCACCTTCTGTCTGGGCATCTAGAGATGCTTTTCTTCCTGACCGACGGCCAGGTCTCTCTGTCATCACATCACTCAGACTGACTCTTCTGTCTCTATTCCCACTGTTAAGGACCCTGGAATTACATTGGGCCCTTGGTTATCTGGGGTAATCTGTCTAAAATCAGGTGACTAGCAGCCTGACAGGCTCTGAGGATTGGGATGTGGACAACTTCTGAAGGCCACTCTTGTGCCCACTAGAGTAGGTCATCTGACTTTTGTCCTCTGGCTAATTTAAGGTCTTGGCTATCTTTGGTTTTTCACTGGCATCTCTTTTTAACTCTGTTCAAGTGTTGTATAGACCCATGAGAAACATTGGTATCTATCAAAGGCCAGGCCTGGTTACTCAAATTGTAATCCTGGCACTCTGAGAGGGTGTGGTAGGTGGATTGCTTGAGCTCAGGAGTTCAAGACCAGACTGAGCAACAGCGAGATCCTGACTGTATTAAAAATAGAAAATAACTAGCTGGGCATTATGGTAGGTGCCTATACTCCCAGCTACTCAGGAGGCTGAGGCAAGAGAATTGCTTGAGCCCATGAGTTTGAGGTTATAGTAAGCTGTGATAACACAGCAGCACTCTACCCAGGGCAACAGTGAGAAAAAGAGAAAAGACTTGACACTGTACTCTAGGCAACAAAGCAAGACCAAATCTCAAAAAATAGTCTCTACAGTTAGAAGAACCCATCTGTGTTAACCACCAGAACACGAAGTCCTTCAGGGCAACCACTGTCCTGACTTCTAGCAATGTAAATGTTAATTTGGCTTATTCAGGTACCTGTATAAATGGGTAGTGTCTCTGCCTACCCAGAGACTCTCAGAGTTGTCAGAAAACAAAGACGGCCCAGGCATGCTTGGTTCTGTAGTGGCTGCTCATTCTTGCTTTTCCTCAGGAGGATCCACCTGGCATCAGTGTCTCCTCCATAAATTCACTTCCCTGAGTGTCTCTTCCTAGGGCTGACCTCAGGTTGTAGGACAGATGGGACTCTAACTGAAGAGGAAAATGTGTCCCTTGTGTTTTGGCCTTTGCATTCCTTGTGTTTCTAGCTCCACGTGGAGCTCACTGGCAGGGACAAATGCCCGTCACTTGGCCCGAGAGGTCAGGCCCAGTTTGGCGTCAGTACCCAGTATACACCCAGTATATGCCCGTGTCCATGTAGGAGATGTCTGAACAGTCAGTGTAGACAATGAAACCGAGGTTCTGAGCGTGTTAGTGAGTTGATGGTCTCTCAACTTTGTTTTCTGTGGCTTGACTCTTGGGAGGTGCAGAAGAGTAACACTGGTTAGAGGGGGAGGGAAGGGAAGAATGTCCTGTGCCGCCTCCAGGGGAGGGGAAGCGGGCAGCAGGCTTTCCGGGACCCCGCTGCAGAGCCAGGTATGGCACTGTGGCTCCAGGCTACGCCCTTCATTTGGCAGCTGGCTCCTCCAGTGCTCACCAGCTTCTCAATTTTTCATGCAGAGTCGAAGTTCATCGGCTTTCTGAAGAAAACACTTTGTTGAAAAATGATCTGGGAAGGCTCCAGCAGGAACTCGAGGCTGCAGAGGGCACCAATGATGCACAGAGGTGAGGAGACGGGTATGTCTTAGCGTCCCTGCAGGCCTCCAGGACACCCACAGGGTGCTGTCTGTGGGGGTTTAGAAGGTGTCCTGTAAAGTGGGAAACGTTTGCAGATCAGTCCCACATTCCAGAAAACTACAGTAGGTGAGCCTTGTAGACTCCCAGACAGACCGGACAGGCAAGGTGGGAAGCACCTTAACTCCCAAGCTCCTGAGCTTCAAAAGCCCAGGCAGAGCATGTGCAAACACAGCGTGGTTGTGCTGTGGAAACAGAGGCGAGAAACCGGCTTTCCTCTTCTCTTTTTTTGAGACCATGTCGCACTCTGTCTAGAGTACAGTGGTGTCATCATATCTCACAGCAACCTCAAACGCCTGGGCTTGGGCAGTCCTCCTGACTCAGCCTCTGGAGTAGCTGGGACTACAGGTGCGCACCACTGTGCCCAGCTAATTTTTCTGGGGTTTTTTGTTAGAGACAAGGTCTCATTCTTGCTCAGGCTGGTCTCTAACTCCTGACCTCAACTCCTGACCCCACCTTGTTAGGGGTTAGAGGGTCTCTGGGGCTCTCCTGGCAAGTAGAGACTGTTTGATCATGTCCTGATAATAGCTATAGCTCCCGGTTTCTCCAAGCTTCAGAACTGGGGAAGGCAGATGGGCACAGAGAGGGGCAGACACCTGAGCTATGAGGTAGGGGGGGAGCTGGGACCCCAGTCAGGTGAGAGGCAGGGGCGGGGCAGGGAGAGAATGTGTGTTGGGAGAGGGGATTTCTGCCGTCACTGCTGCAGCCATATCCAGACAGTTTCTTTGGCCTTTCCCCGCTAACTGTGACTTTCGAGATGAGAGTAGCTCTAAAATACTGAGTGTTTTTCCAACATGGCAGCACCGCGATGATTAGCACATGGAAGCCAGAGCATTTAACAAGTGATAACTTATATCACAGGCAACCTGGGAATTTAATGATTTTCCTTTAGAAACCTTTTTTTCTTGAGTTTGCTGCAAGACCCCTGGACAACAGCCATCCGTAGGTGCCAGGCTGTTTCCATTGTTTGTCTGTGCTGCTGGGTGTGAATAGTTACATGTTGTACAAAGTATTAATGTGTGTGATTAAGGAATGTCACAGAGATGCTTATTCTCACAGGACCAGCAGTGGGACTGGGCACAGTGACTCCTGCCTATCACCCCAGTACTGTCTCTACGTAAATTAGAGAAATTAACTGGCCATGGTAACGAGGGCCTGTAGTCCCAGCTCCTCCCTGTCATCCCAGTACTGTCTTTACGTAAATTAGAGAAATTAGCTGGGCATGGTGGCGAGGGCCTATAGTCCCAGCTACTCAGAGGCTGAGGCAGGAGGAATACTGGACCCAGGAGTTTTAAGTTGCTGTGAGCTGTGATGGTGCCACTGCATTCCAGGCTGGGCAACAGAGTGAGATTCTCTGTTAGAGAAAAGTCTGGCAGTGCACGACCTGAAAAATCAAACAACTTCGTATTTGTAGCTTCGCTGCATTTTGAGATCAGGGCTGGCTCCCTGTTGCTATTGGCAGGGGCAGCAGCAATGCAGCAACAGGGCCACGGCAGTGGCTGTGTCATGCCCAGAGCAGCTGCCAACGTCTGCACTGTGGGCCCTGGTGGCCAAGGAACAAGAGCCTGGTTAGTCAGAAGTGTTGTTAATTTTGTTTCTTCAACAGGAGGGAGATTGAGGCTTTGAAGAGAGACAAGGAAAAGGCCTGCTCTGACATGGAGGAGCTCAGCAGACAGGTCGAGTATCAGTGCCTGGCCTGAAATCAGTGCCCTGCTGCCTTTTTTCATTATTTGGAGATAATTTCACATTTACAAAAATGAAATAGATGACTTTTTCCTGAAAGGTTTGAGAGTGAGTTGCTGACCAACCCCCACCAAAATCAGAAACCTACCACGTCCACAAAGACGCTTCCCTGGCCAGGCTTGCCAGTGGTCCTGAGGATGTCACAGTCACCTGTGGTGTTTCACCCCCCCTTTTGTCAGCCTTGGTTTCTAGGGTCTTGATGTTTTCAAGAGCACAGGTGGTGGTTTGTAGGAAGCCCTGTGTTCCAGTGCATCTGACTCAGAAGTGATGCTGTGTCCTCCTCAGCTCACCCTTCCGGGATTGCAGGAACTCGCCCCGTTGCTCACACTCAAGTTAGTCACTTGGTGAAGGGGAGGTTTCCAGGCTTCTCCACAGTAAGGCCACTTTTCTCTTGGTGATTATGAGTATCTTATGGGGAGAGACTGGAATTTATAAATATCCTCCTTTTATCGTACTCTCACCTACAAGTTGAAGCAGCCTTCTGTTTCTTGGTGGAGTCAGTTACTGCTGTGAAGGGGACCAGGTGGTGACTAATCCCTGGGCTCATCACACTGTGGTTGGCATTCTCCTGAAAGGAAGAACTTTTTGGCCCTGTTTGTTTATTGGATCTTTATGTTACTATCACCAGTTCTGTTTTTATGCAGTGAATTGTAATATACTACCTTCATGTTTATCTTGATGCTTATGTTGTCCCAGATTTTGCCAGTGGGAGCCCCTTTTGGGTGGCTTCCAAGTCCCATGGACAGGTCCTTATCATTCTCTGAACACTTCCTTATTTCCGGTCCCCCAAGCTGTTCCTGGTTCATCTTATACTTCCCCCACCCCAGCCCTGGAAGTAGCCATTTCTCCCAGGAGCTCTTGGTTGCTGTTGTGTAGGAGTGTCTTTGTGTCTTCAGAGACCAGAGGCACACACTGCTCCTGTGCACCCTGCGCAGGTGTTCTCAGTAGGTGCTGCTAGGAAGTGTGTCTATGTTCATGTTCATGTGTGTGCACGTGTGCATACAGGCTCAGGTATATTCTCATTTACACCCCTCTCTCTGCGCTGAAAACCACAAATTCCAACCCACGTCCGTGTCTCCCACCCAATGTTACCGGTGTAATTCTACTTTTCTGCATTTCCATATCCTACCTTTCTCCAACAAGGAGAGGCCTGGTTGCCTCCTCTTGGTGTGCTTCCTTTCTGTTGGATCAGCCTCTCCTTGCCCCCCGTGTAGGGCCCTTCTGACCCACAGATGCTTCTTCAGTAGGCCTCACTCACTGCCTTTTGCACTGAATTATAAGGGAACAGACATGCAAGCTGCGTATGTCATCCATGTTCATTTCTTTTATTAAAATTCTTATTGGTAATTTTTTTTTGAGACAGAGTCTCACTTTGGCACCCTTGGTACAGTGCTGTAGAGTCATAGCTCACAGCAACCAGGATTTTAATTGAGTTGCTGGTTTAAAAACATTTTTTAGCTGGGTGCAGTGATTCACACCTGTAATCCTAACTCTGGGAGGCCAAGGTGGGTGGATTGCCTGAGCTCACACATTCCGAGACGACTCTGAGCAAGAGCAAGACCTCATCTCTAAAAAAACAGCCAGGCATTGTGGCAGCAGCTATAGTCCCAGCTACTCAGAAGAGAATTGCTTGAGCCCAAGAGTTTGAGGTTTATGAGCTGTGATGGCACAATATCTACCAAGGGCAATAAAGTGATGTCTCATAAAAAACAAAAAACATTTTCTTAGGTCTATGTTATGTATATATATTTTTTATTTATTTATTTATTTATTTGCTGTAGAGTGAGAAATACAAGGATCAGTTGTCCCAGCTCAACCACAGGGTCCATCAGCTGGGAGAGGAAGCTTCTACCCAACAGGCCCAGCAGGAGGAGAACCGCCTCACCATCCAGCTGCTAACACAGAGTCTGGAGGAGGCAGAGTGCCGGGGGGAGCAGCAGGTGGGTGCACCCCAGTTCCATCAGGGCCCTGAGGGGGAAGAGAGAAGGGCATGGTCTGGGAGGCAGCTGAAATGGACTAGGATGAGTCCTGGGGAGCCCTGAGGGAGGTGCCACTCAGCTGGACAATGAGGGGCTTCCCACACAGGCACTGGAGAAGCTAGCAGCCTAAACAGCATTTGCAAGTCCATAGTCTAGGAGGAGGAGCAGCATGACCTTAAATGCTGGTGACCAAGGAGCAAATTGGTACAACCTTCCTGGAGGCCAGTTTGGCAAAATATATATTAAAAACCTTAACAATATCCCTATCGGCTTCGCGCCCAAAGTTCAGTGGGTAGGACCTAGCCACATACACTGAGACAGGTGGGTTCGAATCCGGCCCGGGCCTTCCAAACGACAACTACAACAAAAAAGTAGCTGGGCACTGTGGCAGGCACCTGTAGTTCCAGCTACTTGAGAGGCTGAGGCAAGAGAATCGCTTAAGCCCGAGTTTGAGGTTGCTATGAGCTGTGACACCATAGCACTCTACCACGGATGACATAATGAGATTCTGTCTCAAAAATAAATAAGTAAAAAGAATATCCCTATGCTTTGACTGCATAATTCCGTTATGGAGATTTTATCTAAGAGCGTTAAAGATTTAGCTGGAGCATTTTCATTGCTATGCTTTTTATAATAGCAAAACTGTTGGACTCAGCTTGAGTCAGCAGCAGTAGAGTGAGTCAGTAAATCATGGTGCAGCCTTAAAATCCATGTTTTCTAATTAGTGTCATGGAGACGCTTGGGCCATGATGAGGCAGGCACAGCAAGGACACTGTCCATGCTTTCTGGCACCATCCCCGGGGTGGATATATGTGGAGATGGGCAGAGGGATTATCATAGCATGTCAGGGAGGCTTTGGCTGGTGGCATCCTGAGGGATTTAAAGTTTGTCTTTTTTTTTTTTTTGAGACGGAGCCTCAAGCTATCCCCCTGGGTAGAGTGCCATGGCATCACAGTTCATAGCAACCTCCAACTCCTGGGCTCAAGCGAGTCTCCTGCCTCCGCCTCCCAAGTAGCTGGGACCACAGGCGCCGGCCACAATGCCCGGCCATTTTTTGGTTGCAGCCATCATTGTTGTTTGGCGGCCCGGGCTGGGGATTCGAACCCGCCACCTTAGGTGTACGTGGCTGGCGCCTTAGCCGATTGAGCCACAGGCGCCGAGCCTTATCTCATATTTTTTATGGCTCAGCAAGACTCCTCTCCTCTACAATGCTTGTTCTGATCTTACTCTTCCCTGGCATACTTATCCCACGCACCTGTAGTTTGTGCTATCTATATATACACGTCTTTCCCTCTACTAGAATGCAAGCCCTACAAGGGTAGACAGCAGGTTTTCCTCTTTAACACGGTATCCTCAGAGTATAACACAGTGCTCAGCACAGGTAGGCTTGAAGGAAGAAAGGAAAACAAGTGGGGGATGCCCACAGCCTACCACATCATGGGTGGTATGTAAAAGTTCACTGAAGGAATCAGTGAATACCCAACTGACCCCCTCTGCTTAGTTATCGAAAATATCCATTAAAGGATTTCAACAAATTCCAAATAACGAACTAATTAAAACTGACTACTCATCTATATGGGTATGGCAAGTTTTCTTTAAAGGACTTAATAATGACATTCATTTTCATTAGAAACCGTGTTCTGCAGCTATGATAAAAGATGGAAACGAGAGATGATGCAAACCATCACATTCAAGGTGTCTAGGTAACGTTGCTTTGCAAGGAGAGCTCTATTTTAATTTACAAAAAAGATAATTTTAAGTAAAATCAGGTGAATTAAAAATAAACTGTTTGGCTGGACATCTGTAATCCTAGCACTCTCGGAGGCCGCGGTGGGAAGATTGCTTGAACAGATACCTGGGAAGCTGAGGCAGGAAGATCACTTGAGCCCAAGAGTTTGAAGTTGAAATGGGATATTACGACACCACTGCACTCTAGCCTGGGCAACACAGCAAGACTTTGTCTCAAAGTAAACAAATAAACTGCGTGGGTGAACTAATTCCATAGTTTGGGGAATGCTAACAACAGAAAGTGATGTCATTTTTCTTAATTCAGTACATAACTCACAAGTATTTGTGGGAATTAAAATATTAATATTAGTATTTTTTATATCTCTGAATATCTAAGCAGTATTTACCCACACGTAATAAAAAGGGAGCCAGAATTTACTCAGAATGTATTTCTGAGTGTGTTTGTGAGCCACTTATTATACTGTGTAACTCCTATCTTAAATCATAAAACTTTTATTACAAAAGTTAGAGGGATTTCAATCTATTTTCTCACCTCTAAATCTGTTCTTTCTTTTTTTTTTTTTAAACAAGAAACTGTGTCTTGGTCTGTTACCCAGGCTGGAATGCAATAGCACAATCACAGCTGACTGCAGCCTTGAACTCTTCTTTTTTTTCTTTTTTTTTGAGACTGAGTCTCACTCTGTCACCCTCAGTAGACTGCTATGGCATCATATCTCACAGCACCTCAAACTCTTGGGCTCAAATGATTTTGCTTCAGCCTCCCTAGTAGCTGGGACTACAGGTGCCAGCCACAACACCTGGCTAGTTTATCTATTTTTAGTAGAGACAGGGATCTTGCTTTTGCTTAGGATGGTCTCGAACTGCTACACTCAAGCAATCCACTTACCTTGCCTCCCAAAGTGCTAGGGTTATAGACATGAGCCACTGCACCTGGCCGGCCTCAAACTCTTGGGCTCAAGGGATCCTCCCACCTTAGCCTGCCAAGTCTTTGGGACTATAAGCTCAAGTCACCACTCCCAAATAATTAAAAACTTTTTTATAGAGACAGGGTCTCACTATGTTGCCCAGGCTATGTTGTTTCAAATTGTTAAGGTAGGATGTGGCACTTTTACGTACTAAAGATTTGCCCCAAAATGACATTATAAAAGAAGGTAATGTTTTAGTATTCTGATATAAGGAGATGACTAGAGGTCAAAGAATTAGAAAAAAATGTAGAAAATTTTAATTTCTTTAAAAGTAATATTTAGTGGCAGCGCCTGTGGCTCAATCGGCTAAGGAGCCAGCCACATACACCTAAGGTGGCAGGTTCGAATCCCCACCCCAGGCCCGCCAAACAACAATGATGGCTGCAACCAAAAAATGGCCTGGTGTTGTGGCGGGCGCCTGTGGTCCCAGCTACTTGGGAGGCAGAGGCAGGAGACTCGCTTGAGCCCAGGAGTTGGAGGTTGCTATGAGCTGTGATGCCATGGCACTCTACCCAGGGGGATAGCTTGAGGCTCTGTCTCAAAAGAAAAAAAAAAAAAGACCAAGAGAGTTAGAGGTTGCTGTGAGCTGTGACCACAGCAGTATACCAAGGGTGACACAGTGAGACTCTTTCTTTTTTTTTTTTTTGAGACAGAGCCTCAAGCTATCCCCCTGGGTAGAGTGCCATGGCATCACAGCTCATAGCAACCTCCAACTCCTGGGCTCAAGCGAGGTCTCCTGCCTCCGCCTCCCAAGTAGCTGGGACCACAGGCGCCGGCCACAACGCCCGGCCATTTTTTGGTTGCAGCCATCATTGTTGTTTGGCGGGCCAGGGCTGGGGATTCGAACCCGCCACCTTAGGTGTACGTGGCTGG
>CAUYQV010051138.1:0-14577 GCA_963574575.1 Galagoides demidoff | reverse complement strand
AAAAAATGGCCGGGCGTTGTGGCGGGCGCCTGTGGTCCCAGCTACTTGGGAGGTGGAGGCAGGAGACTCGCTTGAGCCCAGGAGTTGGAGGTTTCTATGAGCTGTGATGCCATGGCACTCTACCCAGGGGGATAGCTTGAGGCTCTGTCTTAAAAATAAATAAATAAATAAATAAATTAATTAATTAATTAATTAATTTTGAAAGAAGTTGAAAGCAGGCTGGGAGCGGTGGCTCACACCTGTAATCCTAGCACGCTGAGAGGTCAAGGTAGGTGGACTGTCTAAGCTCACAGATTTGAGACCAGCCTGAGCTAGAGGGAGACCCCAGTTTTAAAAATTGCCGGGCACTGTGGCAGGCACCTGTAGTCCCCTCAGGAGGCTGAGGCAAGAAAACTGCTTGAGCCCAAGAGTCTGAGGTTGCTGTTGGCTATGACATCATGGCACCCTACCAATGGTAACAAAGTGAGACTCTGTTTCCAAAAACAGAAAAAAAAAAGAAGTTCAAAGCACAGTAAGTATATCCTTTTTTTCCTCTTTTTTTTGATCAACATAATCTAAGTGTGCCGCAGAAATTTAACTATGGGCTCAAGTATGCTGTGAGTTAAAAAAAGGTTGAAACACACTACTTTAGGGTCTTTGGTCCTGCATGTGAGGTCAGGGGCATACATCTTCATGACCCACAAGTCTGAGGAGTTCCTGGGCTTTCAGACATCATCTATATACCAGTCATCACCTCACCTCTCCCAGCCTCCGGATCTCATGCTGCTTCTTGGGCCTGACATGCTTCCGGAATGGAGCCATTAGTCGAGAGCTCTGGCTGGGGTTCTCCAGGAACTCTGAGGGGGTGTGAAAGCCAGGCGTCCGGGTAAAGGCCAGGGATGTGGCCGTGGACTTCAGAGCCAGCAGGGTGAGTGGCCACACTGACCTGTACCTGAGACAGTCCAGCCCAGGCCTCCGGTGAATAGTCCCATCACATCCTGAACACACCAGTTTATGACCCAGGGCCCAGGAAGACATTGTAAGGCTCAGTAACAGCCCACTACAGAGCTCAGTTCCCTAGCACAAGACCCTCTCGCCCATACCTTACCACCTCCCCTTCCCCAGGCATCCCCAGCAGCAGCGTAGCCAGTTGCGGCGGGCTCAGTCCATCCAACGCTGCCTGCCATGAGTCAGGCAGTGTACCCCACAGGTTGTCTGTGAAAAATTCCTGCAGGAGAAGAGGAGAAACAATTAGCAGGCTACTACCATTCCTATTATTTCCTGCGCCACTCTTATCTCCCCAAGGACCACTGGCTGTAGCCAGCAGGTACCTCTTACGCATCCAAGTCAGCTCTTCTCTGAAGTCTGCTCCAGCCCCCACTCCCCAGCTCAGGTGGCTGACTTTTGCTCCTTTGGTGCCCAGATACATTCTGGACACACCTTTCCTTTTAGCAATTTCCCCAATTATTTTTGTCTGTTTGCTCTACTCAACTAAACTTCTTAAGGGAAGGGATGATGTCTTCTTCACATGTGTATCCCTAACAATTACCAGAGCGATTGACACACAGTATTAGTGAATTGCCACATAGCAGCCTGTTGCTATTTTGTGTCAGACATACAATATTGTATATTTTTATTCATTTGTTTGTTCATCATAGTTTAGGAGGCTTTGTTTTGGTTACACACCAAGCTCTGTTCTAGCCCCAGCAGATACAAAAGTAAACCAGAGATAAGATTCTTACTTTTGCAGTTTCCATTAAAATTTTTTTTTCAGGTAACATCAAATGCCACACAGACAATAAAACACCAATGAGCAATGTAATGGAAAGTTTGGGAGAGGGTTATGAGGGAAGACTTGTTTTAGGAGCTGACAATTGAGCTGAGACTTGAATGAATAGGAAAGCAGGCATGTAAATAAAACAGAAGTAATAGCCAACATTTATATAATATTTTCTATGCCAGGACATGTGGCATATTTTAATGCGCTTAAAATAATCCTACAAAGTAGTTATTATTATTATTATTATTATTATTATTATTAATAGTTTTTGGCCAGGACTGGGTTTGAACCCACCACCTCCAATATACGGGGCTGGCACACTACTCCTTTGAGCCACAGGTGCCGCCCCAAGGTAGGTATTATTTTTATCCCCCATTTTACAGATGAAGAAACTAAGACACACAATGAAATAACTTGATCACATCAAAAAGCTGGTTAAGTAGCAAACTAGGATTTGAAACCAATTTTATTCTCGAGTCCTTGCTCCTTTTTTTTCTTTAAATGTGAGACAGAGTTTAACTCTGTTGCCACAGCACCCTAGGTAGGACATGTGGCATGTTTTAATGTCAGCCTAGCTCACAGTAACTTCAAACTCCTAGGCTCAAGTGATCCTCCTGTCTCAGCCTCCAGAGTAGCTAGGACTATAGATACACACAACTATGAGCTAGTTTTTCTATTTTTTAATTGAGATAGGATCTCGCTCTTGCTCAGGCTGGTCTCCAACTCCCTCCTGCCTTGGCTTCCCAGAGTGCTAGATTACAGGAGGGAGCCACTGCACTGGCTTAGAGTCCTGGCTCTTCCTATTATCTTTTTGCAGAGAAAAAAAGATTTCAGAGTAAAAGCCCAGATGCCTGCCATATTTCTGTAACAGAAATCAGGCCAGTGTAGATACAGCATATAGAAATGTGGGGTTGGGCGCAGTGGCTCATGCCTGTAATCCTAGCACTCTGGAAGGCTGAGGTGGGTGGACTGCCTGAGCTCACAGGTTCAGACTGAGACCAGACTGAGCCAGAGTAAGACCTCGTCTCTAAAAATAGCCAGGCACCTGTAGTCCCAGATACTCAGGAGGTTGAGGCAAGAGAATCACTTGAGTCCAGGATTTTGAGGTTGCTATAAGCTATGTTACCAAAGCACTCTACCAAGGGTGACAAAGTGAGACTCTGTCTCAAAAATAAGAGAGAGAAATGTGGAAGAGGCAGTGGGGGGTGGGGGTGGGGGTGAAACCATGTAGGGCTTTATAGGGAATGATAAGGAACTAGGATTTCATCAAAGCCCCTAGAAAGCAAGAGAGTGCCATAATTAAATTTACATTTTAAAAATATGAATCTGGCTGGTCAGTGAAGAACTGGTTATCGAAGGGCATTAAGTAAACACAGATGTTTGGAAGAGGTTCAGAATCCTCTATTGCACAGGTTCAGAGAGATAATGGTAGCTTGGCTGAGGATGTATAAATGGAGATAGAGACAAATGGATAAACTTGAGATCTATTCTGAAAGCAGAGCCAAGAGGATTTATTGAAGGATTGGATTGTGGATCAATGAAGGAAAGAGCTAAATCAAAGATGGCTTATTCTAGTTTGGGGGTCTGAACAATTCAATGGGTGATGGTACCATTTGATTATTATTTCATTTATTCTTCATGATGATCCCTTTCACTAGGATAAATTACAGTGATGTCATCATAGTTCACTGCAACCTCACACTCCTGGGCTCAAGCCTTCCTCCTGCCTCAGCCTCAAAAGTAGTTGGCACTATCGGCATGTTCCACCAAGCCTGGCTAATTCTTCTATTTTTTGTAGAGACAAGGATCTCACCCTTTCTCAGCCTGGTCGCAAACTCCTGACCTCAAGGAATCCCCCCACCTTGTCCTCTCAGAAGTGTTAGGATTACAGGGGTGAGCTGTGGTGCCCTTCCAGTTGAGGAAAACAGGATGGTTGAGGAGTGGTGGGAGGGGAGCCTAAGGTTAACATAGGAGGGGAGACAGGATTTTAGTTCAAGTTTGTCTGATTCCAAAGCTAGAGCTGTTGACTACACTGCAATCCAGAAAACCAGGAATTTATTCAAAGTTTGGATGAATATGTGTTTTTGGAACATTTCACATGTTCCTGGAAGAGTTCCGCATTAGTTGCAGCATGGTTCAAATGTCCCTGTCTTTTATTACCTTTGATTTAGGAAGGTTACCAACACAATCTAGATATTAGAAACATTAATGTTTATGTCAGTTTTTAAAAAGGGGAACAACCCTGTTTTAATCCCTTTTTGTACAAAAGACAAGAGATCAGAGGCTAAATCTCCAGATTCCCTCCCTGCCGTTGAGCACCCAGCCAACCACACGAGCAGGGTCACCCGCCCCACAGTCCGGTGGCCTCACGATGATGTAGGCGTCCAAGATCGGACGGTAGAGAGCCAGGACGCGGGTGAGATTAACAGCTAGCTGCCTCCTCTCCTCGAGAGACAGGTCGCGGGCTGAGACGCCCGGCATCCCGAAGTCCAGCAGGCCGCGCCGGCAGCGAGGAAGGATTCAGGGTCAGCACTACGCGGTGCCGGGCCCTGTGCCAGGCTCAGCTCTGCAGGCAGAACGGAAGAGAGAGACTTGAGTTTGGGACCCCGCCTTTCCGGGACCCGGTAAAGCAGCAGAAGAGCTGAGGCACCGGTCTGATGTCACAGGCCGCGACGCCTCACAGCGTGAAGGTGTCAGTATCCGAGACAGGCGGTGGGGTTGACAGCGCAGTGACGCCACAGAGGCCTGCCTCAGAGTCAAGTTCAGGGAGTAAGCGGCCGGGGTACTGGGTCCTACCCCTTCCCTACACCCTCCCTCCTTCCGGAAGTGGCCCGGGGTTCCCGGCGCTCTGCACTTCCGGCTTGTCGCGACCGTCCCGCACCCTCGAGTTGTACCTCCACGGAGCCAGAGGGGCCGGGGAGCGCATCCCGCCCCCGCCCCCGCCCACGCCGCCGCCGCCCCCGCCGCCGCTGCCGCTCCTGGCGCACTCCGAGTCCCTGGCCTCGCTGCCCGAGGTGGGGGCGCTGCGGGCGCGCTCGCGCCGCCCCCAGTTGCGCTCCAACCCTCGCGCCTGCCGTCCCGGGCCTCGTCGCCACGCACCGATTTCCGTATCCGGCTCCGGGCGCTTCCGGTCCTAGCGGGTCCAGTGTAGGAGGTAGGTTTGTGAGCAGGGGTATGGGGAGGTGGGACGCCCACCAAAGCTTGCTTTTAGAGGTGGGATATCCCGACCCTCGATTCAACCCTCCGCTAATAGATGGTGTCAAAGGTCCTTACTTAAGAGGACTTGGGCGAGACACGTGCCGATTTCCCTTACCCTAACCCAGAAACTGGATTTGTATATCTTATTTGTGAGGCCCGCACTGCGGATGCCAGGGCAATCCGGAATTCATCCACAGTGGTCTACACCGTACCCCCACCCCCACAATTCCCTTAGATGTTCCCTCCTCAGGCACAGTACAGAGCTCTCCTATTCTGGCCTTCTGGACTCAGAGAGTTTGAGCTCGATGGTACCTCCAATCCCTTCAAGAGACCTGGAGATGGGGAATGACCTTCCTAAAACCATATGGCTGGTGACTTGTGGGGCTTCGCTAGAACCCAGGCGTCCTGGCTCATACGAGTGCTCCTTCCATCATTTCACATGACGTTTTCATTTCCCCTCTTTCTGGGAGATTGCTCTGATATCTTTCCTACCTTAAGACCTATGACAATCAGTCTTACCACATTTATCTCCCAGACTTATGAGTTCTGTTACCAGGATCACTTTCTTCTCTAGGGTGTACTACAGACCTCCACGTGTTGGACAATGGGATTCAGCAGAAAATGAGTCCCCCATCCTCTTTTTATCTGTAAGTCACTCTCTCAACTGCTCTTCCACCACCCACTGTCCACATGTCTACCTTACTGCTCAATCTGGACTTTGGGGAACCTCCTCCCAAAAAGGCATTAGAAGGAAATGCCAAGCACCGAAATTTTGTCAAGAAGCGGCGGCTCTTGGAACGGAGAGGCTTTCTGAATAAAAAGAACCAGCCCCTTAGCAAGACACCTAAATTGCACTCAGAACCTCCAAAGAAAGGAGAAATTCTTAGGGAGGATGGCACTTGGAAGATTCCAACCTTCCGAAAAAGGAAGAAGACAGCTGCCTCCAGCAGTGGGTCAGAACAGCCTGGGGACCAAAAAGCTGCAGTGTCTTGGCTGACCCCTGCCCCTTCAAAGAAGTCTGATGTAGCTAACGTAGATTTGCTGGGGGAGTTCCAGAGTACCCTTCCAAAGATCAAGAGCCCCCCATCCAGCTCCCAGAAGAAGGGGCCTCAGAAGAAATCCTCTCAAAAGAACCCTCCTCAGAAAAATGCTCCACAAAACTCCACTCAAGCTCATTCAGAGAATAAATGCTTTGGAACATCCCAAAAGTTGCCAAAAAAGATGGTGGCAATTGACTGTGAGATGGTGGGCACAGGACCCAAAGGGCACGTTAGTTCCTTAGCTCGCTGTAGCATTGTCAGCTACGATGGAGACGTGCTTTATGATGAATACATCCTTCCCCCCTGCCACATTGTGGACTACCGGACTAGATGGAGTGGTATCCGGAAACAACACATGGTAAATGCCACACCCTTCAAGATTGCTCGAGGCCAGGTGAGAAACATGGGCCATGATGATGGCAGCAACTGGGTTGAGAGAGATCCAAGTCAGTTTTCAGCAAAGGATATCATTCTGGGAAGGTCCCAGAGGTTTGTACAGGGAGGGAGAGTATCAGTTGATGAAGAAGTTCTGTCAGGATAAGGAGTGGCAAAAGCCAGGAAGATGCAATTAGCTGATATCACAAACTTAATTAGTCAAGACCTATTTAGGTCCCAAGTGAGATTCTAATCTGGGAAACTGGGAATCTGCACAGAGAAATAACCAGAAACTAGACAGAGGAGCAGGCATGAGTGTCGGGGGAAAATACTCAACTTGGGAATGCCATGTAGAATTGGAGCCTAGGGTTGAGAGGGGAGGGTTATAGAGAGCGTTCCAAACAGAAAAGTAGCCTGGGACAAATATGGGAAATGTTTGTGATAGGCTTAGCATCCATAGCTCAGTGGTTAGGGCACTAGCCACATGTGGAGCTGTTGGGTTTGAACCTGGCCAGGGCCTGCTAAACAATAACAATAACAAAAAAATAGCCAGGTGTTGTGGCGGGTGCTTGTAGTCCCAGCTGCTTGGGAAGCTGAGGCAAGAGAATTGCTTAAGCCCAACAGTTTGAGCTTGCTGTGAGCTGTGATGCTATGGCACTTTACCAAGGGTGACATAGACTCTGTCTCAAAAAAAAGAAAGAAAGAAAAGAAAATGGTGATAGAAGAGGCCAGAAAGTTGACAAAAGGAGTTGGGGCATATATGTGTAACTGGCACAGGTGTGCTGCAGTGAAGGGCATTGAAAGACAGGACGGGCATGTCAGGTTTTCATGTCACTCAGTCTAGCCCTGGGCTGGACATTGGGAGCAGGACAAATAATTGCAAAGGAGGATGAGCTGGGATCAGTGAAGAGAAGTGAAGGAGGGTTTGGAGGATGACCGCCAGAGGGCGCCCTTGGCCCACTTAATTTCCATTTTGGGTCCACATTCTTTGCCTTCTCCAGACACATTTTGCTCCAGTAATGCCTTATATGCCAACAGTCAGTCAGAAGTGGTTCAACTTGGATAACAGAGTTGAACATCCTGTGCACAGAGGCACATCTAAACACAGGCTCAGGAGAGACAGCCAATCTGCTCAGCTTTAAAAAGGGCTTATGTGTAAAGTTAAAGGAAATAGGGGTGGTGGAGGACAGTAAAATGTAGGTGAAGTCAGGAGCACCTGCAACTGGTTTTCATTAGAAAACACTTCCTGGGGGCACTTCCTGTAGCTCAGTGAATAGGTGCAGGCATCCTCAAACTAGGGCCCTCAGGCCACATGCAGCCAGCCTAGGACATTTATCTGGCCCACCAGGTGTTATTGCCACCACTGCCTGTCCTGCTTAGCAGCCAACTCATCCTAGGGCCTGCTGCCCAGCCCGCCAGTGGTCTGAGGGACAGTGAACTGCCTCTCTGTTTAAAAAGTTTGAGGACCCCTGGTAGGGCACTGGCCACATCACTCAAGCTGGTGGATTTTTTTTTTTTCTTTTGAGACGGAACCTCAAGCTATGCCCCCTGGGTAGAGTGCCATGGCATCACAGCTCATAGCAACCTCCAACTCCTGGGCTCAAGAGAGTCTCCTGCCTCCGCCTCCCAGGTAGCTGGGGCCACAGGCGCCCACCACAACGCCCAGCCATTTTTTTTTTGGTTGCAGCCATCATTGTTATTTGGTGGGCCCGGGCTGGGGATTCTAACCCACCACCTTAGGTGTATGTGGCTCATGCCTTAGCCAATTGAGCCACAGGCGCCGAGCCAAGCTGGTGGATTCTTAATCTCTCATGGCTTATAGATCTTTTGAGAATTTGATGAAAGCTGTAGACTGATCATACACATCTATTTGCATATGATTTTGGGCTTTCATTACGTCCCAGGAGTCCATCTTTTTTTGTTGTTGTTGCAATTTGGTCAGGGCCGGGTTCAAACCCACCACCTTCAACATTTGGGGCTGGCACCCTACTCACTGAGCCACAGGCGCTGCCCTTATTTTTTTTTATTTTTATTTTTTGGTTCTAGTTCTCATCGTTGTTGTTGGCAGTCTGGCGCCCTAGCAGCTTAAACTGTAGGCGCCGAGCCTGGAGCCCATCTTTAACTCCATGGTTCCCACCCATGTGTATAAAGCCTGCCTAATGATAACTGTTAAAAGACTCCAAGTGGGTCAGGCGAGGTGGCTCATGCCTGCAATCCTAGCACTGTGGGATGCCTGGAGCAGGTGGATTACTTGAGCTCAGGAGTTCGAGACCAACCTAAGCAAGAGTGAGACATCATCTCTACTAAAAATAGCCAAACACTGTGGTAGGCTCCTGTAATCCCAGTTATTCAGGAGGCTGAGGCAGAAGAGTACTTGAACCCAGGAGTTTGAGGTTGCTGTGAGTTAAGAAGTTAGGTAGACGCCAGGGCACTCTAGCCTAGGCAGCAGAGTGAGACTCTGTCTCAAAAAAAAAAACAAAACAGGACTTCATGTGGCAAGCTGGAACTTACACAGACATCCCAAATGAGTGAGATTTAGAACTGAAGGCAAATCTGTGACTGAAATAGAGATTAATGGAAAGGTAAGAAACCAAACAGGGCTCAGTTACACCATGGAAATTACCTATTAATGGGGAAGAGGAAGGTGGATTTCAGTAGAAAGAATACTTGGAGGAGAGAGCATTTCAAGGATGAGGCAGGTGGGCAAGTGATGGAAAAAACCCAAAAGGACATGATGAGCTTTCAGAATATAGGGATTTGGCAGTCTGAGTAAGAGCAAAACCCTGTTTCTAAAAATAGCCGGGTGTTGTGGCAGGTGCCTAATAGTCCTAGCTACTTGGGAGGCTGAGGCAAGAAAATCACTTGAGCCCAAGAGTTTAAGGTTGCTGTGAGCTATGATGCCATGGCTCAAAAAAATAAAAAAGAATACAAGGGTTCCACCACTCAGTCTTTCTTTTTTCACCAGCTTCTTTTCTGCACTTGTTCCAGATCTTGAAGATACTCACAGGGAAGATAGTGGTGGGGCATGCCATTCACAATGACTTCAAAGCCCTTCAGTACTTTCACCCCAAGTCCCTCACCCGTGACACCTCCCATATCCCCCTTCTCAACCAGAAGGCGGACTGCCCAGAGAATGCCACCATGTCTCTGAAGAGTCTCACCAAGAAACTGCTGAACCGGGATATCCAGGTAGCCTCTTCCTACATGCCAACTCACATGTGCCCCCATCTCAGGTGTAGTGGGGGCTCTTGTTGCTGTCTCCCTCCAGGCTCTGACTCTGGAAGTCCTCTGGTTTTAGAAGTCCAGGCAGGCTACTTTGGGATGTGCTTTGGGTTAGGGGCCTACTTCAAAAAATGAAGGAAGTCCTAGATGGATATAAAATCCTAACAAAGGAAAAAAGCAGGTAGTTGTGTTGGTCTAAAAGACCATGTACTGGATGCAAGGACCACTCATGTAATTTACATGCTTGGCATCCCATGAAGAGGTGGCCCATGTGGCAGGGAGGTATGGATTGCCATCCTGTATATAGCACAGTTAAGGAACTAGGGGTAGTAGGAGACTCAGAAGGCCTGTCTTTTGTATGTTCTACAGAACTTAAAATAATATGACTTACACATGTTGCTACAGAGGGGATTGAGGTAGATAGTAGCAGAGATTTCCTAGGAGTTAAACTGGAATTAGGTAAGGATTGGCCTCATCAGAGTTGTGTCTTCTGTGAGGTGGGGCCTGGCGGAGAATGCAGAGCATTACCTGGGAGGAGAAGAAAAAGCCTCTTGTGGTTTCAGGCTCTTGTCTTCTTCCCTCATTCAGGTTGGGAAAAGTGGACATTCCTCTGTGGAAGATGCCCAGGCCACCATGGAGCTGTACAAATTGGTTGAAGTCGAGTGGGAACAGCACCTGGCCCAGAATCCCCCCAAAGACTAGCAGCAGTGGGGGCGCTGGTGATGTGGGCAAGCAGAGGCAACAGCCAGGAGAAACAGGGCTGTGGACTAACGGACAACTCTACTAGCTCCACATCTTTGGAAGCTGGAATTGTTGGGGAGAGAGAAGCTCTACCCTAACTTAATATCCATTGAAATTTCACCTCAGGTGTTGTGTCCTGTGTCTGGTTAAATGTCCCACGAAGTGGGCGCCTCCACATCAGAACCAGCCCTATCCTGTTTACCTCCTAAATGGTGCTAACCGTGGGTCCCAGGGTGCTTGGTGCCAATCAAGCTTCTTGACTTTCAAGAGCAAGGCACACTGGGAAATGTGGTTCCCGAACTGCCTTATCATTAAGGTGGCCATGTGTCTCATTTTATGCCTTTTATTCTTGAGTAATTAACAGCACACTCTTTCATTCTCAAAAGTATTCTGGTTGGTTAATAAATTGTATGGTCACCTTAACATTTCAAAGACTCTGCTTTTGGCTGAGTCTCTACCTGTATCAGGACATTGCCTGTTCTTCCTACCTTGACCTCAAGAAGAGCCATTGCTGGTGAGGTTTAGTCTCCTTAAGTGTACAAGGCTGTAAAGGTAAGAACGTGGCTTGGAAATAAACTTTTTTGATTAGGGTAAACAGTTTCTTTCCTAAGATAATAGAGGATTTATTTAATTTAGATCCTGCTCAGTAGGTTAAAAACAATTTAAAGAGTTTTAATGGTTTTTAGTCCTCTTTGACCTTGTTAAACGAAGCCTCAAAAAACTCCAGTTTTCCCATGATAAATTTTTATACTGGAAAAGCAATTGTATAGTGATTTCTTTTTAACTTCATGTTAAATATAATAGTTTTGTCACAAGGCATTGTGGGGCTATAGTCCCAGGGGGGGTTTCCTGCATCTCTGAATGGTACTAAATGGGGCCCTCGCTGGCTGGAAGTCACTAGAAAGCACTGACCAAGCCTTTTTATGTAACCCGCATTACACACATGTTGCTTTATCATCCCTACCACAAATCATTGCACATTCTTTTTTGAGACGGAGCCTCAAGCTATCCCCCTGGGTAGAGTGCCATGGCATCACAACTCATAGCAACCTCCAACTCCTGGGCTCAAGCGAGTCTCCTGCCTCCGCCTCCCAAGTAGCTGGGACCACAGGTGCCCGCCACAATGCCTGGCCATTCTTTTGGTTGCAGCCATCATTGTTGTTTGGCAGGCCCGGGCTGGGGATTCGAACCTGCCACCTTAGCTATATGTGGCTGGCGCCTTAGCTGATTGAGCCACAGGCGCTGAGCCTGTCATAAGTTTTCTATACTGTTCTCTCTCCTTTCTTGTCTTGTTAACTGTGTGGTTGGTGCCATTAGGGATGTGATTCTTCCACATATTATTCTGTTTCTTCTTTCTGCAACCAAGCTTTGACTTCCAAAAGGGGAGGCAATATGGTACCATTTTGTGATCTCTTTGGTATCATTAGATTAGAAAAACACTTGTAAAACTTAGTTGAACACTAAAGAACGGTGACTGATGTCACTAAACTCAATTTTGAAATAAAATGTTTCCTTCCTTTTTATAAAGGAAGAGAAAGATTCTCTCTTAAACCAGTATGGAGCTCATTATACCAGGGTCTGTAAGTGTCTAGAAAATGCATTCCATACTTTCAGTGATCTTACCAACTAGCTAAGAAAAAGTTATAGCCATTAAGTGATCCTGTGGGGTTGCAACTGTGTGACTTATAACTGAAAGGATCTTCAGAGACAAAGTTGAAATTTGTAACAGCTGATAATCAGCTTCTGACTAAACAAGGGATATTTCATAATAGTTGCTATTATTATTATTATTATTATTATTACAACATAGATAACATTTGTTACAAACTTATGACTTGAAAGGCCTAGTTCTAAGACTTTGTTATAGATAACTTTCTAAAACTTACTCACAAAGAATTTAAATAACTCTCATAGGGTTGTACAGCTAGTAAGTGCTAATGAATAAGGCTCACCAGTACCAATTTCACATACATTATGACACCTGATTTTCATACCTTTATTGGGTGATGGGGTTGTTCTCTGACTACGATAATTTTTACAGAAAAGTGAGCATTAATATTTTAAGCATACAGGCTCGGTGCCTGTAGCTCAGTGAGTAGATCGCCGACAACACACACCGAGGCTAGCAGGTTTGAGTCCTGCCAGGACCTGCTAAGTGACAATGACAACTACAACCAAAAATAGCTGGTGTTGTGGTGGGCACCTGTAGTCCCAGCTACTTGGAGGCTGAGGCAAGAGGACTACGAGGTTGCTGTGAGCTGTGATGATTCCATGGCACTCTATTGAGGGTGACAAAGTGGGACTCTGTCTCAAAACAAACAAACAAACAAACAAACCAGCTTTTGTATAGTGGTACCCAAACAGAGAAAAAAATTGTTCTGATTGGACTCAAGCTGGCAGAAGGAAACAACTCCTATACCTGGCTCTTGTTTTCCCAGAAAAAAAACTGAATGGAAGCTAAAAAGTACTGAGAAATCTCGCTAATGCTCTGAAAAGACTGAGGCTAAAACAAACCCTGCATGGAAGCAGCCCATGGGTAGCACCCACCACCTCCAGAGAGGTACCCAGGGCGACATGGTGACACTCTGTCTCAAAAAAAAATTTTTTTTAAGCATGTAAATATTTTCCCTTCAGCATTTTTGAATGGAAAGATCTCAAAAAGGTTTCTTACTTTACTGAAAAAAGGTAACTATGTCATAATCCAAATTTCATTTGTCTGTTGCTATTTTACTTGCTTCCCTTTGTTTCTTGGAAGGAAAATGAGATGCTAATGCACGGATTTTGTTAATGTTAATTCTTGGATCAAAGGCAAACATGCTTTAAAAAAATTTCTTTCCTTTGACTAACAATAAAACACTCTTGCTGTTTTAGTATGAATTTTCAGTGGGATTTAAAGTATTCTTATGTAATTTCCAACAACTGTATTAATTTCACAAAGTATTCTCCCATTCATGTCTCTAAAAGGTGGACAGTGTTGCGTGTAATTTTGCTTGCCTAATCATTATTGTTATTATTATTATTATTGTTATTGTTGGGGAATTATTGAGGGGACAATGATCCAGGTTATGCTGCTTCATATATATTTATGCTTTTATGTATATATAATTAGTTTTGATATAAGGAGGTCAGGAAGAGAGGCTGAGAGTGATGGAAGAAATGGTATTGGTCAGTACTGTGCTAAGGCCAAAGGGTTTTGAGGAGGTTAGGCTGGGAGGTTTCCTTGAAATCATGCAGTCCTTATCAGCCTGAACAGAACCAGATTCTTCCTCTGCCAAAACTAGGAAGATAAAGGACAAAATCAAAAACAAAGAACACTACAGAAAAATTAAGTAAGAATGAAAATGAAATAGAAAAATTCTGCAGGGTGGTCTTGCCAATACTATTTTTCTAGGGCCAGAGGTAAAAAGGTCTCTTAGTCCCCTTGAACCAGACCACTAATGTGGCCTGCCTGCTAGACCACAGCTGTGTCCCCCCCAGCTCTCAGCAATAAAATAAAATACAATAAAAATAATAAAATTATAAAAAGAAATAATATTCAGATAAGAATAGATAAAGGAAATTAAAAATACTGTTGTATCAATTAGAGAGAGGGAAGTGGAGTAAAGGAAGAAAGAGGAAAGAGAAGAAAAAGTGAGGGGATAATTTCGCCGATTATTGTGGGAGAGACGAGAATGGTAGGAGAGTCTCTGTGCAAAGAGAGAATGTACTGGAGTGAAATATGGAGACAGAAATGAGGCTAACCTACCAGAAGATATAGGAGCCCTTGCTCTTTATGGAAGTAAAAATAGAAGTTAAGAAAAGAACCAACCATACAAATAAGCAAGAAACCAAACACAACTATACAACAAATATTGAAAATCTCTACATAACCAAAAAGAAGCAACCTAAGCAACAAATAAAGAACAGCAACAACAACAAAAAAGAAAAAAATACTAACAACAAGAAGAAGGAAAAGAAAAAATACAAACAAAATAAAAAACTAATGACATATATACATAAAAGCATAAATATCCATATATCTATGCTTTTATGTATATTTAGCATATATATTTAGAAATATTTCTAAATATATATTTCTTCATTTATGTTTATGCTTTTATGTATATATATAATTAGTTTTTATATATTTATATGTTTTCACATCCATTCATATATATATGGTGGGAGAGTCCAACTTTAGTAGGAATATATTTGTGTTGCAATATTTTGCCAGAACATCAGGTGGCACTGTAGTTTTAGGGA
>CAUYQV010051137.1:0-20260 GCA_963574575.1 Galagoides demidoff | reverse complement strand
GTTTGGGGGCTTTGGAGGTTTTCTATTTTGTTTTGAGGCAATGTCTCACTCTGTGACCTGGGCTAGAGGGCAGTGGCATCACTGTAGCTCACAGCAACCTCAAATTCCTGGGGCTCAAATGTTCCTTTTTTTTTTTTTTTTAGAGAGTGCTATGGCATCATAGCTCACAGCAACCTCCACCTCTTGGACTTAGGTGATTCTCTTGCCTCAACCTCCCGAGTTGCTGGGACTACAGGTGTCAGCCACAATGCACAATGCCTGGCTATTTTTTTGTTGCAGTTTGGCCAGGGTGAGTTTGAACCCGCCACCCTTGGTATATGGGGCTAGTGCCCTACTCACTGAGCCACAGGAGCCGCCCTCAAATGATCCTCTTGCCTCAGCCTCCTGAGTATCTGGGAGGGAGTACATGTGCTCACCACCATGCCTGGCTAGATTTTCTATTTTTAGTAGAGAACAGAAGTCTCACTCTTGCTTAGGCTGGACGTGAACAACTGAGCTCAAGAGATCCACCAGCCTCAGCCTCCCAGAGTGCTAGGATTACAAATGTGAGCCACTGCACCTGGCTCAGTTGCACAGGGCCAGGAACTACCAGCTGGGGACAGCACTTTGCAAAAGAATGGAGTTGAGAAGGAGCATGCCTCAGAGTTTCAGAGAGCCTAATTCTAGGAAATGGATGCTACAGAACAGTTCAGTGACATGATGTAGCAAGCTTGTGGAGAAGAGGTTATCAGGACTACCGATGGAGGCAGGGGGAGTGTTAAGAGCTATTGGTATAGTCCTTATTAGGAGCTTCTGATGACTTTAAATAGATCCTGGAGATGAAAACGGCTACCAACTACCTTGGGGTGATGGGCTGATGAGATGACTGCGGGAGGAGGTGTATAGGATGACTTCCAGCTGCCTGTCTCAGAGGATGGGGGAGGGAGCCAGGTTGTCTGAGAACAGAGATACCGAGGAGGCCCACAGTGGCTGGGGAGGGTGATGAGTCCAACTTTGGGCAGAACTCAGGAAACAGAGGTAAATTAAAAGAAGATGGAATCTGAGGAGCAGCTGAAAGAATGGGAGGAAACCTAGGAGAATTAGAGTCACAGAAGCCTGGAGAAAAGAACATTTCCAAGGGGAAAGGGTCAGGGAGGACTAGGGAAGGCAGAGGGAGAATCTAGCGAACATGCAGGACTAGGGGAGGCGGTGAATGCTATGGAAGATCTGGAGTGTAATCACACAGGTGCTCGCAGAAGCCAGAGAGATCTCGCTGGTGGATTCTGGAAGGCTTTTGAGCAGGCACTCATTTGTACTGAATGTTTAATGTCTTTTTAAGTTATAATTGTGGTTTATTTCTCTGAATATGCTTGATTATAATGGTAAATAGGGACAATAAATTAACTATAAGAGGAATGATGCTCAGAGTGAAAACAATATTGCCCAGAGCCCTTGTCAAATATACACCTGGAGGAAGGGCCAGGCGTGGTGGCTCACACCTGTAATCCCAGCACTCTGGGAGGCTGAGGCAGGTGAATTGCCTGAGCTCATGGGTTGGAGACCAGCCAGAGCCAGAGGGAAACCTCATCTCTAAAAACAGCTGGGCATTATGGCAGGTGCCTGTGGTCCCAGCTACTTGGGTGGCTAAAGCAAAGAGAATCGCTTAAGCCCAAGAGTTTGAGGTTGCTGTGAGCTGTGATGTCACCACACTCTACCCAGGGCGACCTAGTGAGACTCCGTCTCAAAAAGAAAACTAAACAAAACAGGGCGGCGTCTGTGGCTCAGTGAGTGGGGTACCGCCCCCATATACCGAGGGTGGCAGGTTCGAACCCGACCCTGGCCAAACTGAACACAAAATAGCCGGGCGTTGTAGAGGGCACCTGTAGTTCCAGCTACTCCGGAGGGTGAGACAAGAGAATCGCCTAAGCCCATGAGCTGGAGGTTGCTGTGAGCTGTGACGCCACAGCACTCTACCGAGGGCGACAAAGTGAGACTCTGTCTCTAAAGAAAAGAAAAAACCAAAAATAACAAGACAAAACAAAACACACCACTTTGAGGTCCAAAGATGTCCTTGCCCTTCACCTCACTTCCGCGTCTGCTCGCTGCTCCTCAGCCCCGCCCCTGCGTGCCCGCCCCGCCTCTGGGGCGTGGCTATTCGGCGCCCCGCCCCGGCATGCGGCCACGTGATCTGTCAGTTCTGGGAGAAGGAGGAATATGGCCGTCGGGTATGCTGAGGGCTACTCTCCTATCGCCGCCGGGTCTCCTTTTCACGTCCTTTGACACCGCCCGCCGCGCAGCGGCCGGCTACGCCCGGGTTGAGGGCGCTGTCCTCGGGCCAGGTGGTGAGACGGTCAGTGTGGTGGTCGGCTGGTGGGGTGTGCCATGCGACTGGGGAGGAGGAGGCGGCGAGGCCGGGTGGGGAGGGGGCCAGGCCGGACCGGGGAGCGGGCCCTGGCCCGGCGGGGTGGAGGCGAGGGCGGTGGGGGGCAGGCCGGGCGGCGGTGGGAGTTAGGCCGTTGGGAAGGGGATAGGCAGGTGAGAAGGGGGATGGGCCTGGTGTGGAGGGGAGCGAGTGAGGTAGCTCAGGCGGGGGTTCTCGGGGAGGGCGGGGCGGGGAGTCCAGGGCGTTAGGGGTCTAGTTTTCCGGGCGAGACTGCGTTTGCTGGAGCGCGAGGCGGTTTCTGGATTTGGTATCTCAGGTGGTCAGGCTCCCCGGAGGTGGAGAGACCCTCGGGGGCGGGGGCAGCGGGGGTGAAGGATGTTAGCGGAGCAGTTTTTTTTATTTTTATTTTTATTTAGCCAGGCTGCTTCTGGGACACCCACCATCTGGAGAATCCTTTGAGCTGGTGCCGCTAAGGCAGTTGTTGCTAGGTTTCTTTTCTCGGCTTCCAGGGGCGAGGAGGTATTGTTTTCTCTCTTGCTTTCTTATTGAGCTCCGTTGGTCCATTGTCCTGTGCGGGCTTTTAGACGCCTGACAAGGTATCGGCAAACCATCGGTTTCCAGGTTGCCATCATTTATTTATAAAGAAAGGATTTCTTTGTCAGCGCCTGCGACATTGGAATTTTTATTCTTTCAAGTTGTTTTGACAGGAGTAAGCCAATGAAGAATTTATTCTTATTAATAATTATGTATGCATCTATCTCTGCTCTCTAGCGGGTGCTCGTTAAAAATGTAGCTTTCGTGGCCTTTCACAGACCGCCATTTGTTTGGCTTGGGGTGTGGCTCGGGAATGACAGGGGTCCATGTTTGACAACACTGAGGACCAAACATTACATTTTTTAAAAGCACCTTAGGGTATCTAGAGCAGAGCCAGGGCTGGGAGGTGTGCTCTTTTGTTCTCCACTAGCTTTACCAGCGGGGACTACTTTAATCAGAATCATTCTGGGGTGCTTGTTAAAAATGCCACTTTCTAGGCCCCACCCCAGATCTACCTAATGGGATTCTCTGGGAGAGGAGACAGGTGTATTTGACAAGCTTCTCAAATAATTTTGATGCATATAAGTTTGAGAATTATTGTTTACATATTTTTTATTATATTTTGAATGATCTCCAGATCTATTTTTCCAAGTACTGGGGATACTAGTTCTTTGGGCCACTTCAAATTCAACCTGTCCAAAGCCCCCTCAGAACCCCATTCACCCAGCCTGTGTGGTGGGGAAGGAGGAGGCATAACCAGGCAAAGAAAAGTCTGCTATTCCCTCTGAATGTCCTCTTTTATTAAGGGCAACACCATCCACCAGTCACCTGTGCTTGACTTCTAGTCATCTTCAGTTTGTTCTTTTTTTCTCTAAAACACATATTTTTATTTTTTAATCCAGAATATCTCTTCTGGATATTTCGGTGGGTCAAAAAGTTCAAGTATTTTAACATAGTGTCTCACTGTGTTGCCCTAGGTAGAGTGCTGAGGTGTCACAGCTCACAGCAACCCCAAACTCTTGGGCTCAAGCGATTCTCTTGCCTCATCTTTCCAAGTAGCTGGGACTACAGGTGCCCACCACAACGGCCAGCAATTTTGGGGTTATAGTTGTCATTGTTTTTTTTAGCAGGCCCGGGCTGGGTTTGGACCTGCCGGCTTTTGTGTATGTGGCTGCCACTGAGGTATGGGCACTGAGCCAAGTATTGTATATTGTTCAAATTAATATCTCTCACTTCTCTATTACCACGGCCTGGTCCCTCTCCTGTGGGTTATTTTGGTGGTTCCCTAACTAATGTCCAGGGCTCTGATTCTTTGTGTTTTTCCAGTCTGGGTCACATACACAGTTGGGAGATTAATTCTCTTAGGATTATGTCTTGAGTGTGCCAACCCCACTTCCTGGTTTTGCTCAAGAATGGTCAGTTTCTCCACTTCGGTTGCAACTGTTATTAGTCAGAGCTGGGAACAGAAATTTAATGTGTTACTTCAAGTAGAAGGAGGCTCCTAGAATTGAATGAGAATCAGGAAGAAGGATCCAGGCGGCCCTGTGTGCTGAGGGCCCACATCTGTTCTCTTACTTAGTAGTCTTTGTTTGTTTGTATCTGTTGTGGTCTCTCTGCTGACTGCCTATGTCAAAACTTACCATTTACACATGGCCCATAATGACTGGCACAGTCTCTGGCTTCTAATTCCTAGTTCTAGAGAGTGGAATCTGATTGAGCAGACTCATGTCACAGATCATATGCCCATTCCTGGTTATGGGCCATGATAGAGAATATGGCTGTTGAGGGTAGCAGGGATTGTGAGCAGACAAAGTCCTTCAGAAGGGGCATCTTTAATATACCTATGCACGTAGTCAATTTGACAGTTATCTATTGAGTTTCTATCTGTCCTAGAACTGTAATAGGTTCTGGAGATATGAAAATGAAGGGGAGTGCTTCTAGTTAGTACTACTAGCAAAGTTAGTAAGCACTGATCTTAATAGATGAGCTGAGCTGGATTTTCAAGGATATGTTTTGGTTCTTTAAGAATGTTAAAGCTGGCCAGGTGTGGTATAATCCTAGCACTCTGTGAGACCCAGGTGGGCGGATCTCTTGAGTTCAGGAGTTCAAGAACAGCTTGAGCAAGAGACCCTGGGCTGGCCCAATATACCAGAGGTGGCAGGTTCAAACCCGCCCTGGCCAAAAAAAAAAGTGAGACCCCGTCTCTCCTAAAAAACATAGGAAAATTAGCTGGGCCTTGTGGTGGGCGCCTGTAGTCCCAGCTACTTGGTAGGCTGAGGCAGGAAGATCACTTGGGTATCTGGATTTGTGTGGGCGTGCTCTTTCATTCTGCATAGATGGGTTCTGCAGAGTACTAGGCGCTTCTAGGTGCTGGAGTTGCAGCGGGGAACAAAAGTGAATTACTCCCTCTTTTTACTGAGCTGTGTTTGCTGGGGTAGAGGGGACAGACAAAAGAAGTACCTGGTGTGTGGAGTGATGCTAAGTGCTCTGCAGAAGACTTTGAAAGTAGGGCTATGGAATGAGGGGTGATAGTAAAGGAGGTAATGTCTGCTTTTTACAGGGATGCTCAGATAGGTGATATGTGAACAGCAACTCAGTGGCTTGAGCAGAGAGAAGGAGGAAGAGTGGCAGGAGATGAACTCAGGAAAGGGGGGAAGGGGTGGAATAGATCGGGCAGGGCTTTGTAGGTCACAGTAGGGATTTGGGATTTTATTTTGAGTGAGAGGATAACTTGGGAAGTTTTGAGCACAGAATGGCCGTAAGAACACTTATAATTTAGGAGGATCACTCTGCATCTGTATGGAGGTGGTGAAGCTCAGGTCCAGCAGGTATCAGCAGCAGGGCAGGCTCTGGGGACTGCATATGGGTCAGTGTTGCTGGAGACATAGTTGAAGGAGGAGGAAAGGGCGGATGACAGGAGAACTGTGTGGGAGAGGCCACATGCAGGAACTGACTGTGTTGTATCTGGAAGATACAAAGTTAGTAAGCACTGGGCAACCTGGTCGCTAGCTTTGGTATAGTTTGTAATGGGAGAAGTTGTAAGTTGCATCTGTTGAGTGTCTATATGGACTCAGTGGGTAGGGCACTGACCCCATATACCGAAGGTGGCAGGTTCAAACCCGGCCCCTGCCAGCTAAAACAGCAGTGGCAACTGCAACAAAAAAAATAGTCAGGCATTGCTGCGGATGCCTGTAGTCCCAGCTACTCAGGACGCTGAGGCAAGAGAATCGCTGAAGCCCAAGAGTTGCTGTGAGCTGTGACACCTCTGCACTCTACTGAGGGCAACAGAATAAGGCTCTGTCTCAAAAAAAAAAAAAGTTGCATCTGTTAACCAATTGGCCTTTTGGTAAAAGCACTTTGAATGCCAAAAATGTTTTGTCAACCCATTAAATTTGCTTACAGTTTCTAAAAATAAACCAGGTCTTGGTAGAACATAAAGATCTCTCTCTAACATTGCTATTGACTATAGCTGCCATTTAAAAACATTAATGTCAAGAATGCATAACTTTAGATTCCCAGTAGATAAAAAATGCCATGGAAAATAGATTCAGATGATTACACTTTATTCAAGAGATGTAGTATCTTCTGTGGGCCAGGAATTGTGCTAGGTGTTGGGTATTTGGTATAAAATGAAAGAAAATAGTCATTTCTTTTATAAATCTTATATCCTAGTGAGCAGAACAGCTGTTAAACAGGTAAATGTATAAATTACAAATTTACAAAAGTGCTGTGAAGGAAGGAAAAAGGATCCCATAATAGAGAGCAATTCAGGTTATGAAAAGGTGGTTAAGAAATAATATCTATTACTATGGGGCTGGGTGTAGTGGCTCATGCCTATAATCCTAGCACTCTGGGAGGCCGAGGTGGGTGGATTGCTTGAGCTCACAAGTTCAAGATCAGCCTGAGCCAGAGTGGGACCTTGTTCTAAAAATAGCCGGGCATTTTGGTGGGCGTCTGTAGTCCTAGCTACTTGGGAGACTGAGGAAAGAGAATTGCTTAAGCCCAAGAATTTGAGATTGCTGTGAGCTGTGATGCCATAGCACTCTACTGAGGGCAACAAAGTGAGACTGTCTCAAAAAAAAAAAAAAAAGAAAATCTGTTATTATGTAAAATAGTTAACATTTATTGACCTTGTATGTGTTAGGTACTATTTTAATCCCTTTACATGTAGGGTGCAGTTATTGAAGATAGGGAAATTTACACATTCAGATCAAGAAGCCAGTCTGGGGTTGAGGGGAGAAGGAGATGGTTAATAGTAGAAACACACAGTTAGAAGGAATAAATTCTAGTGTTAGATAGCACAGTAGGGTGACTATACTTAAGAATAGCTTACTGTATTTTTTAAAATAGTTATAAAAGAAGATTTGAAATGTTCCCAACACAAAGAAATGAAGGTGCTAGATATTCTAAATACACTGATATGATCATTACACATTGTTTACACATATCAGGCTATCACATGTACCCCATTAAGATGTAAAATTATTGTATCTCAATTAACAAAAAGAAGAACCAGCCCAAGGTAATATAATAGTAAGTGTAAAGTCAGGAGTCAAACCACGGCAGTCTGAGTCTGCCTTGAGCCGCCCTTTACAAGGAAAGCCTCTTTGTGAAAGATGAGCTCTTTTTCTTCTTGTGATGAAACTTTTTCCCAATGAAAGTGAATGTCGGTTTAGTTTAGCAAGTAAAACCCATTGATGTGTAAAGGCCCAGCTAATCTTCTCCTTTCAGACCTCCTTATGGATATAACCAACTTCAGGAGCCAGGCAGGTGTCCTTCCACACTTTCCTCCTTGTTCCTGTGTGTGTGTTCACAGTGAATATACAGGGTGGCCTGTCAGATGGAATCATACTCTACGTATACTCTTTAACACAACGGTGTAGCATAGGTTTTACTATTTCTTCTTTTATCTCATTTTGTCGCCCTCGGTAGAGTGCCTTGGCCTCACAGCTCATAGCAACCTTAAATTCTAGGGCTTAAGCAATTCTCTTACTTCAGCCTCCCAAGTAGCTGGGACTACAGGCGCCCATCATGACACCTGGCTATTTTTTTTTTTTTTTGAGACAGAGTCTGACTGTGTTGCCCTCGGTAGAGTGCTATGGCATCACAGCTCACAGCAACTTCAAACTCTAGGGCTTAAGTGATTCTCTTGCCTCAGCCTCCCAAATAACTGGGACTACAGGCATCCGCCACAATGCCCCGCTATTTTTTGGTTGTAGTTGTTATTGCTGTTTAGCAGGTCAGGGCTGGGCTTCAACCCACCAACCTTGGTGTATGTGGCTGGCATCCTACTCACTGAGCTCTTTACCCAGAGTGCTAGGATTACTGGCATGAGCCACCATGCCCAGCCCTATTTAGTAATTCCTTGGTACTTATTTATGTGCTCATAAACATCACATTTTAGTGTTGTTTGTTCAGTGAAATTTATTAATATTGTTTGGCGTTCATGACCTCTAGTCAGAGTCCACCAGGACCATAATAGTTGAACAAGGTTGGTTGATTAACACCTGTGGTAAAGGAGTGTATGCATCATAGGGCACTAACTGGGTAAAGAGCTTGGGGAGAAGTTCGGGGAACAAAGCTTTGCCCAGAATGGGGTGTTCCAGGAAGTAGAGTTGTGGTGGTGATGATGGTGGGTAATTCTGCAACTGGATAGTTTAAATCTTCACTAGAAGGCAAGAGGAATGGAGTAAGGCTAAAGCTGTAATTGGTAAAGAGGCAGCCATCCTTCATATTAGCCTGGATAGGGAGATGTTTGGGCATCTTTGTGGTTTGCACAGTGTTCATGTCTGTTTCTGTGTGGTCTTGTTTTTGTCTTGACATCCTGGTCACAGAGGGACCTTGGTGTTGGTGTTCTGTGAAATTGTTTGTTCACATGAGAACACCAAGGCTGTGTGTGCAAGGCTGAGGGATGCTGTTCCTGACAGGCGGGGATGCTGTTCTTTCTCTCAGTCTCTGTCAGGTAGGGGTTGCGTTACACATAAGCTAGGTCCTGGCTCAGGAACTTGTAGTTTTGGGGAGATGTGGAGAGTTGAGTGTGATAGGAGCAGTATGCGTCGAGATTTATACCCAGGTACAGAAGAGGGGCGGAAGAGTCTAGAGGAGGGCGTGGCCCAGCGTCAGGTATACTGAGCAGCCAGCCAGTGAAGCTGTCCGGGAGAAGGGAATGTTAGACCCGTGACCTCAAGGGTGAGTGGAAGCTGTCCAGGCAACACATTTGGAAGATGGACTTTCTAAGCAGGAGAGGACATGAACACAAAGGTCTGGACAGAAGAAAGCAGGGGACAGTGAAGGAGCTATAGGACTAGTCTGGCTGGGGCTAGCCATGCGGGTGCGACTGTGGATGGGCTTAGGTGAAGGTGGGAGGGATGGGACTGAGGAGGGGAGAAAGAGATGAGGCTGGAGTGGGAGGAGGAGCCAGAACGTGAGGCTCTGCACACCCTCGACATCGTAATCCAGACTTGAACTTGGTGGCTCACGCCTGTAATCCTGGCAACTCAGCGAGGCCGAGGTGGGTGATTGCCTGAGCTTATGAGTTTGAGACCAGCAAGAGTGAGACCTTGTCTCTACTAAAAAATGAAAAACTAAGGCAAGAGGATCGATCACTTGAGCCTAAGAGTTTGAGGTTGCTGTGAGTTATGAGGCCATGGCACTCTACCAGGGGGCCAAAGTGAGACTCTGTCTCCAAGAAAAGACTTGAACTTGTCTTTACTCAGATCAGTACAGAGCAAAACTTTCCAGAGGAATTAAATAATTGAATCTTTACAATAGCTTTAAAAAACAAAGGCTTAGAGGACATAAATTCCTAGGATAATTTTTGAGGTGAAAAGCTGTCATTTTTTTATTCCCTTAACCAAGATTTTCTTTTTTTTCTTTTTTCTCTTTTCTTGAGTCAGGGTCTCTGTTGCCTTGGTTAAAGTGCAATGATGTCATCATAGCTCACTGCAGCCTCAAACTACTAGAGTCAAGTAATTCTCCTGTTTTAAAGTGCTCGTGTGCTAGGATTGCAGTTGTGAGCCACCATGCCTGGCTCCAACCAGGATTTTATTTTATTGTATTTATTTATTTATATTTTGCTGTTTTTGGCTGGGGCCGGGTTTGAACCTGCCACCTCCGGTATATGGGGCCAGCACCCTACTACTTGAGCCACAGGCGCCACCCTCCAACTAGGATTTTAAAAAGAATGTATTGTAGATCACTTTTTGTTCTGTGTGATGCACGGATTGAAGGGGCACAAGTGGAGGGGCACATGGATTGGAGACAAGGCATAAGTTGATGGCCTGTCACAGTGATCCAAGGCTGAGATGGTGTAGCAGACATTTTTAGGATTGATACCATAGATCACAACTGTTTCTCTTCTCTGGAAACAGTGCCGATACTATGTGACCTTGTAACTCCTCCCAACTTTGTGACTATAGTTGATTGGTTCTGGGTTAGTAACTGACCCCGTCTGGCAGTCAGAATCCATTTCTGAGACGTTTGGATCTGGGAACAAAGAATAGACTGCTTCCCCTGGTGTTGGGAACTGTCCGATTTGAGGCTGGGTATCTGTGGGAAGCTGTATTTCCCTTTGTAGGAAAGAATTTGGTCTAGAATGAAGGGAGGTTAAGCCATTAGGGAAAGAGAATCCTACTTGTATTTGAGGTCCACTGGCACCCACATTTGCATGGTGTGGTTGTGGGAAATGAACCAGTATTCTTAAAATACATGTTTTTGTTTTCTTAAGCTGGTTTAAATTCGTCTCTTGTGGCCTTAGGAGTGTTGATTAACATGGATGGTGAAGGCCGTGACTTGGGCACTGAGTGTGGGGTTGGCTCACGTCAAGCGTTAGGAAATGAACTGGACAGAAAAAATGTTGACAGTGACTCTGCAGAGAATAGCAGGTGCTTTGGAGGGGATGCCCGATGCCCATGTCGTAAGTGGGGGGAGCAAATTGGGCAAGGACAGGTGCATGGAGTGGCGGGGCAGGTGGGAGCAGTTCTGAGGATTTCAGCCTGGCTGGGCTGTGGGGAAGGGGGCTGGTATAAAGTGGGAAGAGCCAGTCCTGGGTGCTGTCCTGATGAAGAACAGTAAAGCAGATCAAGGGAGAGCAGGTGGCAGCGGAGCCCGTGTGAGGTTGCCACTCTCTTCCATCATGTGCCAGGCGAGACTTTCTAATACGGTGGCCCAAAGGCGGTAAGGGAGAAGAGAAGTTGAGGCAGACAGGAAGGGAGTGCAGAGGCCCGAGAGGGACAGTGCCCAGAGTGGTCAGGCGGCCGGGAGTGGAGTTAGCTAGGCTGAGGTGAAAACATTTGCTTTTACTTTGAGTACATTGAGAAGTGGTCAGAAGACTTTGAGTGGAAGTCTGCACTCTGCCTTGGGACTACTCACTGTGGGGTTCTTTCCGGGTCCTCCAGGAGCCAGTGACAGACGCAGAGTTGGGAGGGGCCCCACCTGGACCTTCTGAGTCAGGATTGTTGAGTGTATGGAGTGCCAGAATCTGTTTTAAAAGCTTTTCAGGTGTTTTTTTTTTTTTTTTTTTTAGAGATGGAGTCTTACTTTGTCACCCTCAGTAGAGTGCTATGGTGTCACAGTGCACAGCAACCTCCAGCTTTTGGGCTTAAACAATTCTCTTGCCTCAGCCTCCCAAGTAGCTGGGACTACAGGCACCTGCCAGAATGCACAGATATTTTTTTGTTGCAGTTTTGGTCAGGGTTGGGTTCGAATCCACCACCCTCAGAATATGGGGCCGACTGCTCCCTGAGCCACGGGTTCCGCCCTTTCCAGGTGGTTTTGATGCATGTTAAAGGTGTTTTTTTTTTTTGTTTTTTTTTTTTTTGAGACAGAGTTTCAAGCTGTTTCCCTGGGTAGAGTGCCATGCATAGCAAACTCAAACTCTTGGGCTTAAGTGATTCTCTTGCCTCAGTCTCCCAAGTAGCTGGGACTACAGGTGCCCGCCATAATGCCTGGCCGATTTTTTGTTGCAGTTGTCATTGTTGTTTTAGCTGGCCTGCGCAGGGTTTGAACCTGCCAGCCTCAGTGTATGTAATGGGCGCCCTACCCGCTGAGCTATGGGCACCCCCCTAAAGATTATTTTTTTATTTAATATAATTTTTAATTAAAAATAATAATTTATTTCCTTGTGGGGTACACAGTGTGATGTTTTGGTACTTGCATACATTATGAAATGACCAAATCAGGCTAATAAGCATATCCATCCCTCACGTACTTACTGTTTCTTTGTATTGAGAACAGTTGAAGTCCATTCCTGTAGCAGTTTTGAAATATGCAGTACTTTACTAACTACAGTGCTCATGCCATGCAGTAGATCCTGGACTAGTCCTTCTGTCTACCCAGAACTTTGCATCATTCCCCATCTGCCCCTATACCTTCTTAGGCTCTGGTAGCTCTGGCCTAACTTATGTTTTCAAAAGATCACTGTGGCTGTGTTGTGGAGGACAGACTGTGGAGAGGGCAGAATGGAGGCAGGGAGGCCAGTTAGGAAGTGAGTGGCTCATAAGAAGGTGGTAGTGATGGAAGTGCTGAGTAGTAGTCACATGTCAAGTATATTTTAAAGGCAGAGCCAAAAAGATTTTTAATAGATGTAATATAGGCGGAAGAGGAAGACATCATCTTGCTTAGTTCCAAGGTATTTGGTGGTGGTAGATGGGTCCTGGAGCTGCTATTTACTGGTTGAGACAGTAGGAGGTGCAGTGGAGCATTTCCTTGTATTTGTGGTGGCCATAAGGAGGATTTGGGGATGGATTTGGAGTTTGGGGTGTGGGTAAGTTAACATGGAGTTGAGTGTGAGTCTTGAAAAGACATCTGGTCAGCGCTGTGACAGCTGAGCTATGAAGCCCGTTTTCACTGCTAACGCTGGAGGTGTACTTGCTCAAGTTTAATATTAAGAATGATGCTGTATTTAATAGTAACTTTTTCCTAACCACAAATTATATGTATTTTGTCTAATTTACTTGTAACAGGTATTGACATAAAGATAACTACAGCTTTCTGTGAAAATGTCAGTTCTGATATCACAGAGTGTAATTAATTATGTAGAAGAAGAAAATATTCCTGCTCTGAAAGCTCTTCTGGAAAAGTGCAAAGACGTAGATGAGAGGAATGAGGTAAGATCACATTTGTAGGCTCTATGGTCATAGTACAGCGGTTACAGCGCCAGGCATATACACTGAGGGTGGCAAGTTCGAACCTGGCCCAGGTCTGCTAAACAGCAATGACAACTGCAACAACAGAAATTAGCCAGGTGTTATGGCAGGTGCCTGTAGTCCCAGCTACTTGGGAGGCTGAGGCAAGAGAATCACTTAAGCCCAAGAGTTTGAGGTTGCTGTGATCTGATGCCACAGCACTCTACTGAGGGCAATGTAGAGAGACTCTATCTCAAAAAAAAAAAAATCACGTTTGTAAAATTAAATTCTTTCACAAATATTTGTTGACCACCTACTATGTACAAGGCACTGTGCTAAGGATAAAGGTAAGAAATGGGTAGGAAAAGAAACAGGTGAGAAATGTTGGTCTGTCCTTGTGATACAATTCCTTGTAGGTAAAAGTACTTCAAATGCCATATTTTTGGAGTGAACTTTAACTTATGTAAATGATTGAATATTAAAATTTTGATTTATCTCTTTTTTTTGAGGCAGCGCCTCAAGCTGGGATCAAGCTATTCCCCTGCCTCTGCCTCCCAAGTAGCTGGGATTACAGGCGCCCACCACAGTGCCCGGCTTTTTTTGGTTGTAGCCTGGGGTGGACCTGGGCTGGATTCGAACCCACCAGCTCAGGTGCATGTGGTTGGCGCCTTGGCTGCTTGAGCCACAGGCACCGAGCCAGATTTATCTTTTTTTTAATTCCTTGATGAAATAATCAATATTCATGATTTTTGATTACTGAAATCTGAAGTGCTTTTAAGAAATGTTAGAGACCGGCTCGGCGCCTGTGGCTCAATTGGCTAGGGCGCCAGCCATGTACACCTAAGGTGGCGGGTTCGAATCCCCAGCCCGGGCCCGCCAAACAACAATGATGGCTGCAACCAAAAAATGGCCGGGCGTTGTGGCGGGCGCCTGTGGTCCCAGCTACTTGGGAGGCGAGGCAGGAGACTTGCTTGAGCCCAGGAGTTGGAGGTTGCTATGAGCTGTGATGCCATGGCACTCTACCCAGGGGGATAGCTGAGACTCCGTCTCAAAAAAAAAAAAAAAAAGAAATGTTAGAGACCACCTAGACCCCTTCTGCCTATGAATAGATGAAGCAGATAGAATGAGGAAGTTTTAATACTGTTCTTAGTGGAGCCCCAGCTTTCTTCCTTGGTTGTTCATTCCACACAGTGTGGGGTTTTAAAGACCGTCCATCTTTAACAGAGAGTTAAATAGGTTATTTGTTATACTTAATAAAATATTAATAAACATGAACTTCAATGGGATATTTCTGTTCAGTGCCATGTGTAAAGAAAAGTTGATTTCATTTTATCATGAACAGTCAAGCCAAAGATTATTTGGCATGTTTTAGTTACTAATAAACTTTTACATAAACATTCTAAGTAGCAAAGTATGTGTATGTTTTATAAAACTTAAGGAAAATTATCCTATTTCTTAGAACTATATGTATTTCCAATAGAATGTAATTTTTTCTTTTTTTGGCCCATAGATAAGATGAATAAGGAACAATTTCTTTTTTTATTTTATTTTATTTTATTTTTGAGACAGAGCTTCAAGCTGTCCCCCTGGGTAGAGTGCTGTGGCATCAAAGCTCACAGCAACCTTGAACTCCTGGGCTCAAGCGAGTCTCTTGCCTCTGCCTCCCAAGTAGCTGGGACCACAGGCGCTCACCACAACGCCCGGCTACTTTTTGGTTGCAGCCATCATTTTTGTTTTGGCGGGCCTGGGCTGGATTCGAACCCGCCACCTTAGGTGTATGTGGCTGGCTCCTTAGCCACTTGAGCCACAGGTGCCGAGCCAAGGAGCAATTTCTATTTTACACATGTGATATGTGTATCTGTGTGTAGACATGTAAAAAAATTTGTAAGTTATTATGGTAAAGAACACATGACATAAAATTTACTGTCCTAACCATTTTTAAGGATACAATTCAGGAGTGTTAAATACTTCCACTTTGTCACGTAACAGATTTCCAGAAGTTTTTCATCTTGTAAAATCCAAACTTTATATCCATTAAACGACTCTCCCTTTCCCCTTTCTCCAACCATGGACAGTTACTGTTCTACTTTCTCTTTCTGCCAGCTTACCTGTTCAGGACAACTCATACAAATGAACTCCCATATATACTAATTGTTTTTTGTGACTGGCTTATTTCACTTTTTTTTTTTTGAGACAGAGCCTCAAGCTGTCCCCCTGGGTAGAGTGCCATGGCATCACAGCTCACAGCAACCTCCAACTCCTGGGCTCAAGCGAGTCTCCTGCCTCAGCATCCCAAGTAGCTGGGACCACAGGTGCCCACCACAATGCCCGGCCATTTTTTGGTTGCAGCCATCATTGTTTGGCGGACCCAGGCTGGGTTGGAACCCGTCACCTTAGGTGTATGTGGCTGGCGCCTTAGCCACTTGAGCCATAGGCGCCAAGCCTGGCTTTTTTCACTTAATGTCACATCCTCGGTGTTCACTCATGTTGTGACAGGAGTTTCTTCCCTTTTAAGCCTGAACACTAGTCTGTTGTCTGTGCAGCACATTTTGTTATCCACTCACCTTTGGATGGAAATATAGGTTGCTCTGTCCCTTGGCTATTGTGAATAATCCTGTTATAAACATGGATGTGTGAATATCACAGATGTGTTGAAAACTGCTGAAATGGCAGTCATTACTTTATTGCTACACTTTTTGGACATTGGGTACCTAATTCTGTTAAATATCAACTCAGTCGTTAATGAAATCTTTATCTAAAAAGGTTATTGCAATAATATTATGATGGCTAATGTTTTTCTTGGATACTTATGGAAATATTATGTGTGCATTTTATGTGTATTTATATAACAACTATATAAAGAATGTACTTATCTTGATTTATGGGTAGATGACTTAAATCCTCAGCTATCTGTCCAAGATATATCTAATAGAACCCAAATTTAACCCCTCCTCTATTTGACTTTAAGCTCCACTACCTTTCTTTGAGTCTTCAGAAGAAAGTTTCCCTTAATGATGAGACCTTCTTTCTTGTGTTTTTATATTGAACAAAATTATTTTCATCATTGCAGCCTTTTATGATTATGAATAGTCAAAAATTATTATAAATAGATAAGATATAAAATTTATAAATGGAGATTGTTATAAGAGAATTATAGAAGTAGTCATTTTTATTAGCATTTATTAACAGATTTGGAATAACACTGTAATAGTTTGAAAATAGTTTTACTTCATAGACATTTTCTTTTTTTTTTTTTTTTTTTGAGACAGAGCCTCAAGCTGTCCCTTTGGGTAGAGTGCCATGGCATTACAGTTCACAGCAACCTCCAACTCCTGGGCTCAAGAGAGTCTCCTGCCTCAGCCTCCCAAGTAGCTGGGACCACAGGCGCCAGCCACAACGCCTGGCTATTTTTTTGGTTGCAGCCATCATTGTTTGGCGGGCCTGGGCTAGATTTGAACCTACCACCTTAGGTATATGTGGCTGGCGCCTTAGCCAGTTGAGCCACAGGCGCTGAGCCCAGAGCCTATCTCTTAAAAAAATAGCCAGGTGTGTGGTGGACGCCTATAGTTCTCAGGTATTCGGGAGACTGAGGCAAGAGAATCACTGAAACCCTAGAGTTTGAGGTTGCCATGAGCTGCGACGCTACTGGCACTCTACCCAGGGCAACAGTGAGACTGTCTTAAAACAAAACAAAACAAACAAAATAATGTGGGTAAAATTGCCTGATTATGTGCTTAGTGCATAATTGGTCACAATCAGTAAACTCTAGTTCCTTTCTTTTCTTTCTATTGCATTTGTTAACTAGAATCTAGTTTAATTTAATTTATTTATTAAAAGGATTTGTTCTGTGAAATTTGGATTCAGTCAAAAGGCCAGAGTCTTAAGGATCTAGAAGGCCACAGGTTCCTACCCTTGAAAATCTCTTGGCCTGTGTATATTCTTAGTGATGGCAGATCTTTGCCCTTCTTATATTAGTAGCAAAAGGTTTTTTATTTTTGAAAATAAGAAAAACTCATTTTCTTTGCTGTCCTTAGTACAAATGGGTAAGGTTTAGGCTGGACATTTTTCTCCTGTTTAAGAAACTGGAGCTTCTGGGCACGGTGGTTCACGCCTGTAATCCCAGCATGTGGGAGGCTGAGGCGGGTGGATTGCCTGAGCTCAAAAGTTCAAGACCAGCCTGAGCCAGAGCGAGACCTCATCTCTAAAATTAGCTGAGTGTTGTTTTAGGCACCTATAGTCCCAGGTATTTGGGAGGCTGAGGTGAAAAAATTGCTTAAGCCCAGGAGTTTGAGGTTGCTATGAGCTGTGATGCCAGGGCGTTCTACCAAGGGTGACAAAGTGAGACTCTGTCTCAAAAAAATAAATAAATAAATAAATAAACTGGAACTTTAAGTTGTAGGTTTTGTTATGTATTTATAAGTAGATTTTATAGGAAATTTCAAAAAGTTTTCATTTCACTGCCATTATTGGAAGAAGCACGTGCCCTCCAAAGGTGCCTGCCGTAAAGATAATGGTTATTTAGTTATGTAATACACCTAAATAAGTAGAAATGGGAACCTAAAAGTTGGGAAGAGCAAAAAGGTGCTTGACTAGTAGATGTTTTTGCACTGACGTCTTCTGGGAAGCTGAGATTGTGGAACTTCAGCTGGGGCGTATGCGGTGTTCTGTTTTGGGTGTTTGGCTTGAGGTCGTTGTTAGTAGTAGACCAGGGTTATACAGGTTCTGAAATCCTATGTGTTTTGGAAAGAGATGGGCATGGGATTTGCTGGAATGTGTGTGGTTAGGTATGGAAAGGACTCTTACAGATTTTATTTATTTATTTATTTTTTTTGAGACAGAGCCTCAAGCTATCCCCCTGGGTAGAGTGCTGTGGCATCACAGCTCATAGCAACCTCCAACTCCTGGGCTCAAGCGAGTCTCCTGCCTCCGCCTCCCAAGTAGCTGGGACCACAGGCGCCCGCCACAACACCTGGCCATTTTGTGGTTGCAAGCATCATTGTTGTTTGGCGGGCCCCGGCTGGGGATTCGAACCCACCACCTTAGGTGTATGTGGCTGGCGCCTTAGCTGATTGAGCCACAGGCGCCAAGCCATATTTAAATCTTAAAAAGAACCACTCACTGAGAAAATGGATGTTTACCAGTGTATACAAATGTGCTTAAGATATGTACAAATGCGTGTTTAACATTTATTACCTCTCCCCTTTTTAACCACCATAACCATCTTTTCTTAATTTTTAAATGTTGTTTTCTGTTTTTTAATGGAATTATGCAGGGGTCCATTTATTTGATTCATACGAAAATAATTCTGTCTTCTGACAAGCACGCCCTTTCATCTTGTATTGAATGCCTTGAGTAATTTCAAAGTGGCTTTTCTAGAAGTAAATAACTGTGGATGCTTATTCCCAAAAATAACAGACGTGTTACTTAAAATAGCAGTAGATTGTCGAGAGGATACAGGTTATAAAACTAGCCGAAAGAACAGAAGTGGCACCTGGAGCTTATGTCCAGCTACAGGATACAGACTATGTATTTCTGCCTTAGATCACAAAGTCTCCTAAACTGGAAATAGACACAAAATGTAATAATGATTTCCACTATCTGTACATTTTCTCTGACTCTTTCCCCAAAAGATCATTGAAGTGATAAGCCCTTTATTTTCCTCTTTGATAAATGAACGTTTTGGTGGGTAAGAAAAGAAACCAAGATTCTGCCGTCTGTTTTGATTCTGATTCTAGGCATTTTTCTACTTTGTCAATTGAATCGAAGAAATCGTTCAGGTTTAATATCAGCCACTTGTTTTATTGTATTTTTTCTTCTCCCCTTCAAGTATCAAGTGTCTTTGATGTTATTAAAGTTTCTTTGTTATTATTATTATTTGGCCTGAAGAAAATCAAGTAGCGGAATGAATATTTGGTTTCTTAGGGGGCCGAAAAGAACCGAAAAAGAGCCGAGACTCTTAAAAATGAAGTTGTCCTGATAAATCATGACAGACTGGGTGAAAGCGTGGGACAGGAAAGTGAGGAAAACGATAAAATGTGTGAATATCAGACTTTAGAACAGCATTCTAAACATTAGAAAAAAATGTTAGAGATCAGTTGCATCAGAGGCTGAGCCTATAAGGAGAATCAAGAAGCTATGAGAATTCTGACTGTATGGGTGACTGATCTACAAGAGAAAAAAGAGAAATTAAACAAAAACATGGGGGGGGGGAAACGGGGGATTTTCTGTCAACCAAATACATGAGTATTATGGTAATGTATGCAGGACACAGGACCAAGAACAGAAGAATGACGTCAGCCTCTGAGAAAACCATAAAGAAAGATGCATCCCAAGACAGTATTTTGTTTTCTGTTGTGTTCTTATTTTTGGCATTTATCCTTGTTTTGTTTGTTTGTTTTGTTCACTGATTTAGCTGTGGGCAGTGAAAGGAACTTATAGCACAAAAAGGTCTAGTGCTCTAAGGTGGTCATTTAACTTTGAATGCATATAAAGTGAAAAGAAAATTCTGTTTATATTGAACTTCTTTCTCCTTTATGAAGTAAACAGCAGTTCACACTTAAAAGATTATGGCAGAAAAAGAAGCTCTAAAAAATGGACCCCGTCCTTAACACTCGTCAAGTGGATGAAGGCAAAAATTTGTTGCCACTGAAAGTGCAAATCCTTTTGTTTAGATTTTTGATGAGGGCCAACAAAGTAGCCACTAGTATATATGGCTATATAAATTTAATTTATAATTAATCAAATGTAAATAAGATTAAAGACCAAATTCCTTAGATACACTACCTGCATTACTCAGGTCCTCTTGCACCAGCCAAGAAGACTGATCAGAATTTAGAAGGCCAGTGTCCCCACCTCACGTCCCCACGCGTCCTCATCACACTTACGGGATCCCGTTCAGTCTCAGACACCTCCTTCACCTTATTAATAGACACCCTGTGAGGCTGGGAGTTCAACTTGTAATTCCACAAGTCATACATGAGATTCCGCATTTGATCTTCAGCAACTTCAGCGTGTGGCTACAGAACAGAAGGGTCCCCCCAGCCCCATACACTGAGGGTGGTGGGTTCGAACCCAGCTAAACAACTAACAAAATAATGGTAACAACACAACTATGGTGGGTTCGAACCCAGCTAAACAACTGCAATGAAAAAATAGCCGGGCATTGCGTTGGGCGCTTGTGCTCTTGGCTACGTGGGAGTCTGAGGCAAGATAATCACTTAAGCCCAAGAGTGGAAGGTTG
>CAUYQV010051135.1:0-10552 GCA_963574575.1 Galagoides demidoff | reverse complement strand
CACATAGATCACGTATACATTAATGTATTTATGTGATACAATGTGCTGATCTTATATACAATTTGGAATGCTTATATCAAATTAGTTAATATAGGGTTTCACCTCATTTACTTAATTATTGTGTTAAGACATTTATATTCTATACTTAGTAGATATGACATGTACCCTTGCAATATGCTCCATAGGTGTGGTCCCACCGTTTACCCATGTTGGTCTTTTTAACATAACTGGGCCATAACCCAAAGAACAGAGGCTCAGGTCTAAGACACTGGCTCCTCTTTCTTTCCTTTTATCTAGTGGTTCTCAACCTTCCTAATGCCCTTTAATACAGTTCCTGTGGGTCACGACCCACAGGTTGAGAAGTGCTGCTTTTATCTTTCCAGCTAATGGAATTCTCTGTTTATTGTCCAGTTCCAGTCATTCGTAAATCAAAGTCATCCTGCTTGGCCAAGGAAAAGATCTAGAACACATCAGTAATCAACCACAGGCTCCAAGGGGGTCTGGGCTGGTTTTGGCTTTTTTTTTTTCCTCAAAATCATTAATATCTACACATTTCCTAGGTACTTATTGTGATGTTTTTTAGCTATGAATAGTCAAATCATTAGTTTGGGTCCTTTGAGGGACTTTTGTTCATATTCAAAATGGAAAAATTTCCCCTGTTCTTCAAGGGAGGCATGTGCATTTCTGAAGAGCTGAATGTGGAGGAACCACTTATTCTGAGAATAAGTCTTAGCTCAGGATTATGTTTTTGTTTGTTTTGGTTTTGCTTTACATAATGTTTCACTGTATAGAAGGGGAGAAAATGGGCAGGTCTTAGGAGTCAGGCATTTGTAAGATTATATTTGGTTCTGTCTGGGCTCATAAGAAACCATGTTTACTCCTAGAGAGAATGTTTTCTTCTTTACATTAACGTGACTTTTACCATTTTTCACAAAATCCAGCTGACTGTGGGCAAATGCAGAAAGAAGTGGATCTGACAATCTCTGCAGATACTAGAAAAGAAACAGCATGTAAACCAGAGATTGCATATGGTAAGTTCAAAAGTTCAATATATTTCTTTCAAACATGAATTTTTTTTAATGTATCATCAGTTAGAAAAATCAAAAACATGTGCCTCAGTTCTGGATAGATTAGCTCCTTTATTTTCTGTCCATACTTTTAAATAATTTTGAGAGAACATATTGTACACTATCTCAAATCTTTTTATGGACCTTGGGAGGGTTAACTAAAAGGTAGAGCTGAGTTGGCACTTCATGTTCACCGGCTACTTTCATATACTATTTCTCACTAGAATTCTGTAAGAGCCCTTTGAAGTAACAGAGGATTTACCAATATTTGATCAGTATATATATAAATATATCCCTATATAGAAATATAGGGAATGAAATTATTTGTTCAAAGTCATGCAGAAATTAAGTAGTAGAACTGGGATGCATTCTAGCCTCCCATATTTCCATCATAGCCTACTGAACTCCCTTAATAGAAAAATGGCCATCAGAATGAACTTTGTATGATTTGTATTATTTCTTAACTTTGAATTCATCTTTAAAAAAAAAAAAAGAGTCAAAAAGCTGTCTAAGTCTGCCAGGACCCACTGCAATTTTTAAAATACATCACGACTTGAAATAATACCATATTATTTGAATAATCAAGAATTTCATGACATTATTTCTTCCTTTTATTTCAGGAATATTTTCAGTCTAAAGTCTGAGAAATCCATTTTAATTTTGACACCAAGAATAAATGCAATCTGGATTTATTATATTTATTTCAAAAAAAGACATAGCTGGCTTTTTCTGGAGACTACAGGCTATTACCGCAACAACAGAATAGAAACAAAGTAAAAAAGTCTCTTTACCCATATCCATATACTAAACAAAGTCTCTTTACCCATATCCATATACTAGGTACATTGTCTATGTTTACCATTTAGAGTGAAAAATCTGAAAATCAGAACATTTTTCATCCATTTTAAGCCACTAATTAGCATAACCTGTGGTTCAGCCACAATGGGTTCTTGGTACCCATCTATCTATCTACCTATCTACGTGTGTGTATATGTATATATATCATTTGTTTATCTATCTGTATCTGGAATAGACTCATAGACTTGAAGGATCTCAAAAATGGACAGAGCTTTTAGGTCATTAATTTCAACTCTATTGAAAGCAAAAATAGAAGGGATATTTTCTGAGACTACATAGAAGGGATGGGTCCCTTCAAGCTGGTTCATTCCAGAACTGAGGTCAAACACGCCATGCATCAAATGTTGATTGAGGCCCAAATAAAGAGAAAACAGGACTGGGAGTAGTTTGTGTCAAGTAGTTGCTAATCCAAGCCAGGATGAGTGAGAGAAAAGAATAGAATTTTATTAAAAATCAAAGATCAAAGCCAGTGGAGCAATATAAGGCCACAGCAAGGCAAGAAAATAAGGAGGCTTGTATGGTAGAGCTGAAGAGTAAGATAAAGCCCCGCTTTGTGGCTGTGTAGGGGGAAAGGAAGAAGCTCTTCAAAGGATGCCTATGGGCAGGACTCCATTAATCTTAAAGGATCAGCATCTGAACTTTATGTTTAATAAAGGTTTATCTTGTTTATGTGCTTCTGTCATTTAATTTAATATGGCTTTTATCCTAATCAGCCTTTTCTGTAACAGTTGCCAGGTCTAAGGATTCTAATAGATTGAGAGACTGACTCATACTGAGGAGGATTTGAAAAAGCTCCTTGAAGAAATAAGATCTACCCTGGGGTGCCCATGATAGCTTACCATGCATAATTTCTCATTTGTTTGACAAATTCTGACTTCTGTTGGACATGACATCAGTGGTAGTAAGCCTAAATTGTTTCGTTTTTTTTACCAGCTTATAAAGTTAGCATCACATCCGTCACTGAAGAAAATGTCTTTATCAAATACACTGCAACCCTACTAGATGTCTACAAAACTGGTGAGAAGTCATTTTTTTCATTCTTTCATTCAACAAATACTTAGTACTTTCTATGCGCCAGGCATTATATGTAGTAGTAGACACAGAGAATACCACTTGAATAAGATCAAGCCAAGGTTCCTATCTTTTTTTTTATTCATTTCTTATAGCATAACTATGTACATTAATGTAATCATTCTTTTTTTTTTTGACACAGAATCTCACTATGTCACCCTAGGTAGAGTGCCATAGCGTCACAGCTCACAGCAACCTCCAACTCTTGGGCTTAGGCAATTCTCTTGCCTCAGCCTCCCAAGTAGCTGGGACTACAGGCACCTGCCACAACACCTGGCTATTTTTTGTTGCAGTTTGGCTGGGGCTGGGTTCGAACCCACCACCCTCAGTATATGGGGCCAGCGCCCTACCCACTGAGCCACAGGTGCCACCCAAGATTCCTGTATTCATAAAGCTTATATTTTACTTAGGGAGATATTTCTTTTTTTCTGAGGTACTCTGGAACCGTGGGTAGAGTGGTTCTTTCACTTCTGAATCTATAAAAGTAACAATATTAATAACAAGCACTTACATGGTTCATACTATGTTCTAAGCACTTTTCATATATTAACCTACTTAATCTCATAATGGTTCTGCGAGATAAGTTTTATTATAATGCCCCCTTTTCTAATGAGGTAGGTGTCTGAGCCCTTATACTGAAACCATAAGTTGTTTTTCCAGAGCCACACAGCCCAAAAGTGACGCACTGGGCCCAGTCTGACTCCGGAGCCTGAAATCTTAACCACATGGGCATTGTTGCTCTCTGATAGCCATGAATCTCTCATAGCCATAAAGAACTTAAAGGCTTGAGAGAGAGTTTATGATTGTGACATTAAGACATGAATTAGATAACCTTACCTGTGTGCCACTCAGGGGAAGCCGCTGCTGAGAAAGACTCTGAAATCACCTTCATTAGAAAGATGACCTGTGCTAATGCCAACCTGGTAAAAGGAAGACAGTATTTAATTATGGGTAAAGAAGCCCTCCAGATAAAATACAATTTCAGCTTCAGGTAAGTCATCAATATTTTGGAGTCTGATTTTTCTTTCCAAAACTCAGTGTAATTTATTCTGAAATACACCACATGTTTCTTATGTACCCTGCTGTTAACCAACAAACCATTACGAACATAAATAGCTTTGGTTTGAAACCAGGAACTATGTCAAACCATCGTGGCAACTGAGGACTTAGCTGAGTGACAGACCATCTGTGTAACCAAACCTGATGGTGAATCTGAATGTGTCTGGCCTCCCCTGACCACCCCACCAGCTCCCTCAGTATGTTCTCAGACTGTTCTGTCTGTAACAAGGAAGATGTTTAAATTTCCATTTTATTATCTGCTTTTGAAAACTAGACATTGAAATAGACATCATTCCTGCCTTTAACTTGGAGCCCAGAGCAGCTTCACAATCCCCTAGAAGAGGCTGATCCAGAACAGTTTGGCTGACAGCCTGACCCCCGGGGACCTGACCACAACCGGGCTCTTACACAGGAAATCAAATGCAGCTTTTCTCTATTTGTAGCCTCCATCACAAACACTGTGTTTCCATGTTTTCCTTGGTAGGTACATCTACCCTTTAGATTCCTCGACCTGGATTGAGTATTGGCCTACAGACACAACATGTCCATCCTGTCAAGCGTTTTTAGCTAATTTAGATGAGTTTGCTGAAGACATCTTTTTAAATGGCTGTGAAAATGCCTGAAGTTCAGCTGCACACAGTTTTCACTTATGGACTCCTGTTGTTGAAGTTTGTTGGGTTTTTTTCTTCTTCTTCTTTTTTTTTTTTTTTTAACATTCACAGCTGGTCTTATTTGAAAAGCTCACTTTACTTAGAATTAGTAGCACTTGCTTTTATTAGAGAACAATTTTAAGAGCTGTAACTTTCTGAAATAACAAGGCTTTGAGGGGCATGAAGACAGATACTCCAAGGTTATTGGACACCAGAAGCAATAAATTGGAAGACCTCCTAAAACCTGCCACTCAGGAATGTTTGTGGAGCAAGAGAATAGCCTGTTGAAATGGAGTGTCTTACACAAATATGGGCTTTGCTTGAAAGAAGATACCAAGGAACAGAAAACTGATCATTAAAGCCTGACTTTGCTTCCAAAATGTGCTAAAGAGCATGTTGTTTTATGCTAGGTCAGCTTCATCCACACAAAGGCAGGCCAACTGAGAGAGGTGGAAAGAGTTGACCATAGAGAACCTTAACCCTGAGAGGGCCCAACCTCAGAGCCCTCAGCAAACTGAGAAGGTAGGCGAGTTTGGCTTTGCCCCATTCCTCTTCTATTGCCCACTCCATACCCCTGACAGGAGATGCCTCTACTCCCTTCCTGCCCTCCCAGCACATGCTCATTTCCTCCAGGTAATTGATCTTGCCAACAATTGCTCTACCAGAAGGCAGGCACCAATGCAGCAACCTGGTGAGAAGAAAGCTCAAATCAGGAGACCTTTGTTCTAGCCCTAAATGGGTCTCTCTTTGAGCCTCAGTTTGAACTTTCTAAAAGAGAACTCATAAAAGGTGGTCAATTTTTAAGTGACACTTTGCAGCACTTTAGATTTTTTTTTTTTGGTGAGACAGAGTCTCACTTTGTCACCCTCAGTAGAGTGCCTTCGTGTCATAGCTCACAGCAACCTCAAACTCTTGGGCTTAAGAACATCCTCTTGTCTCAGCCTCTTGAATAGCTGTGACACATTGTGCCCGCCACAATGCCTGGATATTTTTAGAGAAGGGGGTCTTGCTCTTGCTCAGGCTGTTCTTGAACTCCCCAGCTCAAGCGATCCACCTGCCTTGGCCTCCCAGAGTGCTAGGATTACAGGCGTGAGCCACCATGCCCAGCCAGCACTTGGGATCTTATGAGATAATTCACACATATATTCCCATTTAATGTCCCAAGAATCTCACAAGGTATGGAAATCATTATTATTACCCTGTTTTACACATGAGGAAATGGAGGCTCAGAGAAAGGAGAAGCAATTTTCCTAGCCTAGTAAAAGTCAGAATCAGAGATCAAACCCCACAGCTATCTCTTATCAAACCGCATCCTCATTCCACATCACTACATGTAACATTTGGAGGGTGGGCCTTAATTTTCTAAGATGAAGGCAGCACATAGGTGGAGTTTCTTCGATGTGGGTTAACCAGCTCCACTGAACTCTCAGGAGGGAACATGAAGACAAACTCTGGCTGTAATGGTAATTAGCAGTGACTGAAATGCATCCCTTCTGAAGAGTCTGTATTTTATGATACCATTTAGGTGTAACTGCTGAAGCCATGCAGTGTACCTTGTAAATAGCACTAAGATTTTCCACTTCCAAGGACCAAGGACTTATTTTTCTTTAATGTCAAAGCTCACATTGTAGGCATTCACTTGGCAAAAACAACCAACGTATTCAAGATACCCAAACTTCCTGACAGCGAGGGGTGAGGGGGCCTCCTCTGGAGCAGGCGGACAGTGTCTCCTGTCACCTTCTTGCCTTTAGCAGTGTAGAGGGAACCAGTGAAGCTGCTTTGGAGGCACAAGAGCCTCTGAGCTATTTGGCTGCCTTCTCCCAGAGCACTAGCAAATAGGTTGGGCCACAATGGCCTAATTAACCCACACGGCAGCTGAACTGTCAAATATCAAAGCAGGCTTTTGTGAGTTAGCCGGGCACCATTTAAAGCATCTGCCAGCTCCTCCTCAGCTAACTCTTATGCATTTGAACATACTTTGTTAGCGAGGCTTTTGTGACCCTCCAAACCAGGCTGGGGCCCCTACTCAACTCTCCACCAAGGGTGCTTGTGCTCTTGCAATGATTTACTTCATCATGTAGATTAGTTTAGTATGAAGCTTCCTGGCTACACTGTAAGCTCTGCTTGGGTAAGGTCTGGGTCTGTCCTATTCACCATTATCTCCTGTGCCTGGCACAATGACGAGCACATTGTAGGGAGGGACTCAGGAGGTGTTTATGGATTCCCCTACTGACTGTAGAGAATCAGGAGACCCAAGTTCTAGTCTTCTTGGCTTTGGCCCTAACTGGCAGTGATTTGGGACAAGCGTCTTAATCTCTTTGATAGCCTATGAAACAAAGGAGTTAAGCACTCCAATGTCTCTCTTATCCATAGTTCTAGCAAGATATTTTATAATCTTGTATTGTGAAACAGAAATAAAACCAAATAGCAGATAAGCATCCAAATAGTGGGCTACACATTTCTGTCTATAAGTGTGAAGGGGCCTCAGAGAAGTAAGTTGAAAGAGCAGCTGAGGCTCTCTGGAGAAGAGCAGTGGGGTTTGTGTAGAAAGAGGTGCAAGAGGCCTTTCTGGTTGAGGCAGAAAAGGCTAAGGCAGGTTCCCCTAGGAGGTAAACCCCATGATCTTAGGTGACACAGATACACATTCCTTTTAATAGCTATGTGTTTATTTTAACATGTATTAGAGAAACTATAAGTAGCACATCAAAGCCATGATATAAAGTTTTCTTCTAAAATAAATTTATATGTCAAGAGGTAACTCTATGGAAAAGTATTAAATAAAAGTATTGATTGTTCTTAGGGCAAAAATCATGTGGTTGGCATGCAAATGATTGAAATTTAAGAAACTCTATCTTAAGAAAATATATGGAGTTATCTAATCATTTGTACCCTCATATTAACCTGAAATTAAAAACAAACAAACAAATAAAAAAACAAATGAAGATGACCAAGGACAGAACTTTGAAGCATTCCAATGTTAATACTGTGAAAGAAAAAAAAAAAGAGAGAAAAATACCTGGAGTTGATGGCTGTGAACCAAGCTTGAGGCAGGCAGCCTTGATCTGTATTTCTCACAGAGGGACTCCGGACCAACATCGTGTTCATTTTCAGTCCCTGTGATGATAATTTATTCAGCAACATCCAGCAAATATCCATTGATTGGTAACTGTGGTCTGGGCCCAATTCTAAATTCTTGGTACCAAGATCCCTGCTCTTATGGAACTTAATTCCGAGAAAGACATGCAATATAACAATAAAGACAGTAATTAGGGAATTGATCTTGGATGTTAGAAGGTGATAAGAAACTACAGGAAAAAGAAAAAATAGAGTAGAGTAAGGGAGACTGGTAAAGGTGAGATTTTAGGAAAAACTTGAAGGATATGAAAGAATGAGCCAAGTGTCCAGCCAGGACAGGAGAGATCTAGGCACTCTGGGTACCGGGAGCCCAAGCCTAGAGGAGGAGCATGCCCATGTGTTACAGGAGAAGCAAGAGGCTCGGGTAACAGGTGCAGGTTGTCCAGGTCAGTGAGAAGGACTTTGGGTCTAGTGAAAAGGAAAAAGCCATTTCAAGGCTTTGAACAGAGGAGAGACATAGTTTGTCTTATCTTTTGAAAGACCACTCTAACTACTATGTCAAAAATAAGGTGAGGGTTGACTTGGCACCAGTAGCTAAGTGGTTAGGGCGCCAGCCACATACATCAGGGCTGGAGGGATCAAACCCAGCCCAAGCCTGCTAAACAACATGACAACTATAAAAAAAAAAAAATAGGCTTGGTGCCTGTGGCTCAAGTGGTTAAGGTGTCAGCCACATACACCTGAGCTGGCAGGTTTGAATCCAGCCTGGGTCTACCAAACAACAATGATTGCTACAACCAAAAAGTAGCCAGGTGTTGTGGCAGGTGCCTGTAGTCCCAGCTACTTGGGAGGCAGAGGCAGGAGAATTGCTTGAGCCCAGGAGTTGGAGGTTGTTGTGAGCTGTGATGCCAAGGCACTCTACCCAGGGTGACAGCTTGAGGCTCTGTCTCCAAAAAAAAAAAAAAAAAGCTAAGTGTTGTGGCACATGCCTGTAGTTCCAGCTACTTGGGAGACTGAGGCAAGAGAATCGCTTAAGCCCAAGAGTTTGAGGTTGCTGTGAGCTGTGATGCCAAGGCACTCTACTGAGGGTGACACAATGAGACTCTGTCTCAAAAAATAATAATAATGTGAAGTTTAAAGTAAAGAGACCAGTTAGGCAACTGTAATCAATTGGGTGACAGATGATGGTGCCTCAGCCCAGAGAGAGGTTGCCCTGGAAGTGTTGAAAATTGGTTGAATTCTGGATATATTTTAATAGATTCAACTAGATTCCCTGATACATTGGAAATAAGTGTGAGGGAAAGAGAAGCATCAAGGATGATGCCAAGATTTTTGGCCTAAACAACAGGAAAGGTAGAGTTGCAATTCACTGAGATCGGGAAAGCTGCAAATGGAGCAGGTTGGGGGAACTAGAAATCAGAGGTTCGGTTTTCAATGTGTTGAATTTTTAGAAGAACTCTATCAAAGATACAAGTGAAGGACTCAAGAAGGCACTTGGTCATATACTGGGAGTCATCAGCATATTAAAGCCATTGGATTGGTTGAGATCACTCAGGATGTGAACATACAGGAGTGGGGAAAAGATGACCAAGGACAGAACTTTGAAGTATTCCAATGTTGTTAGAGAAAGAGATGGAAGATTTGGTTAGAGGAAAAAGAGACTAGGGGGTCTTGTCTTTCAAGCCAAATGAAAGACGAGAGTTTCTAGGAGGAAGAGTATTGAACCTCATCAAGTGCAGCTGAAAGAAGTAAGATGAAGATTTGGTGATAGGATTTGGCATCCGTGACTTTGGCAGAGCATGTTAGGTGAAGTAGTGGGAACGATTGCCTGATCAGAGTGAATTTAAGAGGGAATGGTCAGAGAGGATGGACAATTTTTTCAAGAAATTTTGCCACAGAGGGGAGCAAAGCAGTAGGTTAGGCCAAGTAGAGTGAAGACAAACTTAAGACAGAAGAAATAACACAATTGTGCACTAAAGGAATGATCCAGTGGAGAGTGAATAATTGATGATGAAGGAAGGAGAAATGAAAGTTACTAGAATAATGTCCTTGAAGAGGAAAAGTGGATGGGATCTGGAGCACAAGTGGAAGACTAGGCTTTAAATAAGAACATTGCTAGTTTATCTGTGCTGGGGGGTGGGAGGACTGTGTGTGTGTGGCAGAATTCTTCTTTAAAGGGTCATGCATTGAAATATCTGTAAATATTGTAGGTATTGCAGGCCATACAGTCTCTGTTGCAACTGCTGAACTCTCTCACTGTAGCACAAGTGCAGACACAGATAATGCATAAAGGAATGGGCATGGAGAGGGGGCAGGCTGAGTTTAGCACTCAGGCAGCAGCATACTGATCCTTGATCCATGGTAATAGACAGAGAGGCGGACTGCTTGGAGCAGACATTGAAGGAGGGTAGACGTGATGGTGAGAGACTGTGGAAATTCCTTTCTCGGAAATAGGAAGATCATCCTCTTAGATGGGAAATGGGAGGAGCAATTGGAAGAGTGAGAGGAGAGAAGAGAGGTAGGACTTATGGGTTTGCCTCTCAGTATTAAGGATCTACTTGAGGTTTCTAGTTATAGATGTGAAGTGGGACTGGTCAGCATGGTTTATGGGATTTTCTTTTTTATTTTTTTTTTATTTTTTTTTATTAATTGATAGCTGTATACATTAATGCAAACATGGGGTACATTGTACTGTTTTCATATACAATTTGAAATACTTTCATCAAGCTGGTTAACATAGATTTCATGTCATTTGCTTAGTCATTGTATCAA
>CAUYQV010051132.1:0-23622 GCA_963574575.1 Galagoides demidoff | reverse complement strand
GTCTGTTTTCCAGTGGGGGAGGGGCTGCTGTGCTACCTCAGGGGCTCCAGCGGGAAGTTTGAAGATTTTTCAGTGTTTGTAAGAGGGGGACTGATTCACCCTGCTGGTCGCCGCGTCCGTGCAGCTCCACACAGGCTTCTGAAATCACCAGGAGAGTTGACTCAGGGGTGCATCTCCTCCGCCATCTTGCTCCGCCTCCTGGAGATTAACTTCTAAATTACAATGTTGTTTTTGGTCATGGGTTATGCTGATTATCGTTTACTATGGGTCATGGGTTCTGATGATTATTGTTTAAGATAAGAGTTAAGATGGTTTTCACTTTAAACTTTAATGTATAAAACTCATTTTGGAAATGGAAGAATAGAACAATCTTAGAGAGGCTACTTTCACTGTTCCCCAGGATCCTGGCTTTCTGGCAAAATTTGGTGGACCTATCCTGGTCTCTGCATATTGGCTGACAGTGACAGGTGGCTGGACCCTCTTCGACTGGTAATATCAGGGTCTCTCTCCCTTGATGCCACATGGTGGGGTCTCTCTCCACCAATTCCACATGGCAGGGTCTCTCTCCCACATGGTGGGATCACTCCCCCATTCCATATGGTGGAATCCCTCTCCCCCAATTCAACGTGGTGGGATCTCTCTCCACTGACAACTCTCCTTTGGCCCCTCTCTCTCCATTCCTCCCCTGAGGCTTTCCTAAGATGGCCTCTGGCTTCTATACCTCTCATGGAGCAGGCTAAGGGTCAAAACCCACCCACCTGGCACTGTTGGAGTATATTCCCTTGCTCATGCCTTCCTAGCACTGTTCCAGCAAGCACCCAGGCTCAAAAAGAGGCAGACTGCCTTCCCTGTCTCCAGCCCTTTGAGGAAGGGCCAGCTTTTGTGCACACCAAGGAGTCTTCAGGATCTCAGTTCCTGCTGATTTCATACCACTCCCCTTGACTAAATAAAAACAAAAACAAAAAACAGATCTCTGAGAGTTCCCTCCCCAGTCCACGGCTATGGGATGTTGTGGGGCAGGGATGGTGGGATTGACTCCACTGGCTTCAGACTTAAATCATCAGGGATTCCAGGGTGTTGGCTTTGTCTCTGGGTTACCACACTCTTTCACACTCATCTTCTGTGCTGCTTTTCCATGATCCCCCACCTTTGGCTCTCGGAGTCCCTTGCTGTTTCACTGTACATCACAATGATGTTTCTGGGGGAGATTATCCAGGAAGCGGTGTCTAGAGTCCTCTCACCCCAATCTTACCAAGAGCAGCCAATGAGGAGATGTCTCTAGTCTGCCATCTTGGAAAACCTCTCCTCCATTTTTTTTTTCTTTTTTTGAGACAGTTTTACTCTGTCACCTTGGTAGAGGGCTGTGTGTGGTGTCACAGCTCACAGCAACCTCAAACTCCTGGGCTCATGTGATCCTCTTGCCTCAGCCTCCTGAGTAGCTGGGACTACGGGCCTCTGCCACAGTACCAAGCTAGTTTTCTATTTTTGTAGTGATGGGTCTTGCTCTTGCTCAGGCTGATATCGCACTCCGGAGTTCAAGCAATTCACTTACCTTGGCCTCCCAGAGTGCTGGGATTATAGGCGTGAGCCACCACACCCAGCCTACTTTTTTATTTTTAATTGAGCATATACAGATCCTCTCTCAACTTTTTTTGGTTAATCTAGCTAGTCTATCAATTTTGGTTTATCTTGTCAAAGAATTAACTTTTAATTTCATTGATCCTTTTTAAGATTTTTTTTTGGTTTGTTTCAATTTTCTTTACTTCTGCCCTGATCTTCATTATTTCTTTTCTTCTGCCGTATTTGGGTTTGGTTGATCTTTTTTAGCTTCTTGAGGTGTGACATTTGATTGTTAATTTGGATCTTTCTTATTTTCTGATGTAGACATTTTGTGTTTACAGACGTTTTGCTATAAACTTCTTTCTTAGCACTACTTGTGTTGTAGTCCAGAGATCTTAGTAAGTTGTGTCAATATTATTGTTTACTTTGAAAATTTTTTAATATTTCCAGCTTGATATCTTAACTGATTCAAAGATCATTGGGGAGAAAGTTGTTCAATTTCCTTGTAGGTGTATAGTTTTGAATCTTGAAGTTGATTTCTAGTTTTACTCCAGTGTGGTCTGAGAAAGTATTTGGTATGAATTATTTATTTTTTTAGTTACTGAGATTTGCTTCTCCAGCACAATATCCTTTTGACAATAGGTATTAAGTTAGGTGTGTATGTCAACCTCAATGGCTAGTAGGTGGCACTTACTGGTGAGAACCAGCTATAGCTGAAGCCAGTGGCTAGGTGTTTGAACTTTGTTTACCATGAGGGGTTCTCTGTTATCTCAGGTGTTTCAGTCTATGCTAGGAAAGTGATCTGCTTTCCTATCATGCCACTACCATGCTCATGACGCTCAGTTCAATTACAGCCTATCTATCTCCAAGTCAAAATGTTGCTGAAATCTGAAAAAAAACTCAGTGAAATTCAAATGGGGTGGGGGAGGGCAACAATTTACCTGTTAGAATGAACACTATTTTGGTGATGGGCACACTTATAGCCATGACTCAAGCATTAGAAAAGCAACCCATGTAACTAAAAACATTTTTATCCCCTTAATATTTTGAAATTAAAAACAAAAATTTCAATGGGGTTTCACATAACCTAACCTTTGAACAACAATGTACAAGTTCCAGGTTTGCTGCAGTACCTTTCAGATGATGTTTCTGGTCTTACGTTCCAGCACTCTTGTATGCCTATGTCCCTTGCTCTAGTGAAGTGGGATTGTGTGCTGTCCTCAGAGTACATACTCATTGTCATCTCAACTGCACTCATGCCACACTCCACTTGTGAAATATCTTGAACCCCAACATTTCACCATCACTCTTATCCTTAAAGGCCCATCTTTCATGCAATCTCCCACATCAACACTTTTTGTCTTTTCCTAAGCCGGAGATTCCACAAGAGATGGGAGTTTGTGTTTTCCTTAGAATTTATCCAGCTGGAATTACAGAATGTGGTACAAGAGGTTTTTATGCCTCTATCTTAGCTCTATGGTCCTTTTGTTCTCTTCACAACCACAATAAAATAATAACCAAATTATTTTACTGTCATCAATCCCATTTTGTAGCCCCTCAAAGAGGAGAGGAGAAATAGGAAGATGTGCACTTGATTTCCAGTACTGCATGAACATTGTGGTTATGGTCTAATATCCAGTCCAGTGGTTCTCAACCTGTGGGTCGTGACCCACAGAAACTGTATTAAAGGGCTGCAGCATTAGGAAGGTTGAGAACCACTGATCTAGTCTATCATTTTCCTATTGAATTTCAGTAATGGAGTTTGAATAAGTGGATTAAGCTCAAGGAGTAAACTTTGAATAACTGGATTAAGCTCAAGAAGTGGACTATTACTTCACCAATGATTGCTTGGGAATAAACTTATTGTCCAATATGGATCAATGAGACTGGTTTGATGGCAGCTTCTTGGAAATATCTTTCTAGAGACAGGTCAGGCTCTAGTCTTATCTCATTCCATGCTCCCACCAGAGGCTGTCCATGCAAAAGGAAGCATAAAGAACCAATTTTCCACCTTATAGTAAGAAAAAAGAACAAGTTTAGGATGACCCTGAGGCTATGGTTGACAGAGCAGAGGGATAGAAATCTCAAGAGTTCCCAGTGTCATTACTAAACTAGTCAAGTCTAACTTTCCTTTGGACTCTCTAGTTTATGAAAATAACATTCATACATTATGGCAGTTAAAGCTGATTTTCTGTCACCTGCTGAATACATGTTGTCTGAAAAAGGGGTAAATGTATTTCTCTAAAATTAGGTTTAGGGAAGTTATTGGATCTGTAAGATATGCAGGGTAGAAGCTGGATTTATTTACAGAGAGATGTAGAACCTGCTTTCATGGATTTTCTCAAGCTTACTATCCTATACTACTTGTATTTTTTGGTTGCAGCCATCATTGTTGTTTGGCGGGCCTGGGTTGGATTTGAACCCACCAGCTCAGGTGTATGTGGCTGGTGCCTTAGCCGTTTGAGCCACAGGCACCAAGCCAACTTGAGTTAATGATCTTTTACTAACCTGTCTAGGCAAGATTGTGGGAAACTCACAAGGGGTGCACAAATGATAACTTCCAATTGCGGAGATGGCTACCAGTAGAACCAATAATTCAAGAATATCCTTTTATGGGTGGTGCCTATGATTCAGTGGGTAGGGTACCAGCCCCATATACAGAGGGTGGCAGGTTTGAACCTGGCCCTGGCCAAACTGCAACAAAAACATAGCTGGGTGTTGTGGTGGGTGCCTGTAGTCCAAGCTACTTGGGAGACTGAGGCAAGCAAATCACCTAAGCCCAGGAGTTAGAGTTTGCTGTGAGCTGTGACAGCACAGCACTCTACCAAGGGCAATAAAGTGACACTCTGTCTCTAAAAATAATAATAATAATAATTAAAAGTAAATAAATAAAATATGCTTTTATAACCAATACAAAATGTTTGATATAATACCATTACTACCAGTTCATACTTCCACTTGAAATGTAGCAAATTCAGCACTAACAGTTTTAACAACCTGTTCTATTTTCTCCAAAATTGTGTTACCTGAAAAATCATACACACTTCATACTGTGCATGTATTGGCCCTAGGTTGATACTTCAAGTGTTGCTTCTCAACACTAACCGAACCTGCAATTTTAGAAGCATGTCTCAGGAAAGTTTTCAAACATACAGATGTCCAGGCCTTATCCCAAGACCCTCAAATCCAAATCCTGAGTGTTTACCTAGGTTATCTATATTTTTCAAAGCTCCACGGGTGATTCTGACGAAGGGATGATTGAGTGGATTTATGATTTCCCCCCCCAATTCACTGAACTACAATAAGACATTAGTATCTTTCTTAGAGCACTTAGAAATCCCTTCAGTTTTACTTTTTCTATTGTTTATATTTTCTTTTTTTATTAAATGATAGCTGTGTACATTAATGAATCATGGGGTACAGTGTGGTGTTTTCATATACAATTTGAAATATTTTCATCAAACTGGTTAACATAGACTTTATTTCAATTTTCTTAGTTATTGTGTTAAGACGTTTATACTCTACTTTAAGAAAGATTCACTTGTACCCTTGTAAGACAAAGCATAGAGGTGATCCCTGCAATCACCCACCCTCCACCCATCTACCCCTCTACCCCTCCCCTCCCTAAATTCTTAGGCTGTAATTAGGTTATAGATTTCATATGAAAGTTATAAACTAGTTTCATAGTAGGGTTGTGTACATTGGATATTTTTTCTTCTATTCTTGTGATACTTTGCTAAGAAGAACATTTTCCAGCTACATCCATGTAAACATGAAGGAGGTAAAGTTTCCATCTTTCTTTATGGCTGCATAGCATTCCATGGTATACATATACCAGTTTGTTGATCCACTCGTGGATCAGTGGGCACTTGGGCTTCTTCCAGGACCTGGCAATTATGAATTGGACTGCAGTAAACATTCTGATACAAATATCTTTGTTGTAACGTGATTTTTGGTCATCCGGGTAAATGCCCAATAAAGGAATTGCAGAAGCAAATGGCAGGTCAATTTTTAGTTCTCTAAGTGTTCTCCAGATGTCTTTCCAAAAGGAACGTATTAGTTTACATTCCCACCAGCAGTGTAGAAGTGTTCCCTTTTCTCCACATCCTCACCAGCATCTCTGGTTTTGGGATTTTGTGATAGGGGCTAATCTTACTGGAGTTAGGTGATATCTCAGAGTAGTTTTGATCTGCATTTCTCTAATGACTAAGGATGGTGAGCATTTTTCATATATCTATAGGCCATACTCCTATCTTCTTTAGTGAAATTCCTCTTCAAGTCCTTTGCCCACCCTGAGATGTGAATCACTTGTTTTTTTATTGCTAATATGTTTGAGTTCTCTATGGATTCTGGTTATTAAACATTTGTCAGACACATAACCTGCAAATATCTTCTCCCATTCTGAGGGCTGTCTGCTTGCTTTACTTACTGTGTTCTTGGCTGTGCAGCTCTTTAGTTTAATCAGGTCCCAATAGTGTATTTTTGATGTTGCTTCAATTGCCCAGGGAGTCCTCCTCATAAAATTTTCACCCAGGCCGATTTCTTCAAGTGTTTTCCCTACACTTTCTTCTAGTATTTTTATAGTTTCATGTCTTAAGTTTAAATCTTTAATCCAGTAAGAATCTATCTTAGTTAATGGTGAAAGGTGTGGGTCCAGTTTCAGTCTTCTACAGGTTGCCATCCAATTCACCCAGCACCATTTGCTAAATAGGGAATCTTTTCCCCACTCAATGTTTGTGTGTTTATGTGTGTATTTTTGCCATTTATTAAACGGAAAAGGGGGATATCTAAAGTACTGATTAATTGTATCATTCAATAAGGTACAGTATTGCTTCAAGGAAATACTTTAATTTCCAAGTGTCACAGCCCAAACTTATCTATAATCACGCAAAAGTCCAACATCTCTTTTGTCTCCTTTCGCTAGTAAAATGTGAAGGGCCTTACTAGATGAAATACAGGGAGTCCCCAAGCTACAAACAGCTGACGGAAGTACATCTCACACTTATGAACAGAGGCTATTACAAATAGGTAAATGTGCCCATTCCTACCTCATTCATAACCCAGGTGCTAATATAACTAACTAGTTACTCCTATAGGCTGCCTGTGTCCAGCATGACATTTTGTATAGGTGATTATCAATATCAGTATTACCAATCCAATTAATTGACCAATATAATCAATGTTATGATAAAAACAACAGTCTCATTATGAATTAGAATGAGAGTTCAGATGAGTCAGATTTATTTATTTTTATTAAATGATAACTACATTAATGTAATTCTGGGGTATAGTGTGGTGTTTTCACATACAATTTGAAATATTTTCATCAAACTGGTTAATATAGCCTTCATGTCATTTTCTTAGTTATTGTGTTAAGATGTTCATATTCTACTCTTAGAAAGATTTACTTGTACCCTTGTAAGATAAACCATAGAAGTGATCCCTTCAATCACCCTCCCTCCACCCATTCCCCCCACCCCTCTCCCTCTGTCCTCCCCATATTCTTAGGCTGTTGTGGGGTTATAGATTTCATATGAAAGCTATAAATTAATTTTATAATAGGGCTGTGTATACTTTTTCTTCCATTCCTGTGATACTTTGCTAAGAAGAATACTTTCCAGCTACATCCATGTGGACATGAATGACGTAAAGTCTCCATCTTTCTTTATGGCTGCATAGTATTCCATGGTGTACATATACCACAGTTTGTTGATCCATTCGTGGCTCGATGGGCACTTGGGCTTCTAAGAAAGAATCTTAAGGACACAGCAGCACCTTGATCTGTAGCCCAAAGGAAAGAGAGTCACCAAATGATTGCTATGTAGTTTGTGGGATGATGGAGTCAGCTGCAATCAGATTCATAGGAAGAACATAATAGTTTTTAAGATTGTTATACTGATAGCTGGTAGTGAAATGAGCGAACTAAATTTTCTTCTGTAAAACACCTATAAAAAAAGCTAATTTGCATTCCCACCAGCAGTGCAGAAGTGTTCCCTTTTCTCCACTTCCATGCCAACATCTATCGTTTTGGGATTTTGTGATGTGGGCTAATCTTACTGGAGTTAGATGATATCTCAAAGTAGTTTTGATTTGCATTTCTCTGATGATTAAGGATGAAGAGCATTTTTTCATGTGTCTGTAGGTCATGATCTGTCTTCTTCAGAGAATTTTCTCTTTAAGTCCCTTGTCCACACTGAGATGGGACCACTTGTTCTTTTCTTGCTAATATGCTTGAGTGGGTTCGGGTTATTAAACCTTTCTCAGAGACATCAACTGCAAATATCTTCTCCCACTCTGAGGGCTATCTGCTTACTTTATGTACTGTGTTCTTGGCTATGCAGAGCTTTCTAGTTTGATTAGATCCCAGTAATATATTTTTGGTGTTATTTCAATTGCCCAGTGGGTCCTCCTCATAAAATATTCTCCTAGGCCGATTTCTTCAAGTGTTTTCCCTGCACTTTCTTCTAGTATTTTTATAGCTTACTAATATGTTCCTTTTGGAAAGATGTTCGGAGATCACTTAGGGATCTAAAAATAGACCTGCCATTCGGTCCTTCAATTCCTCTACTAGGTATATATTCAGAAGACCAAAAATCACTTTATAACAAAGATATTTGCACCAGAATGTTTATTGCAGCCCAATTCATAATTGCTAAGTCATGGACGAAGCCCATGTGCCTATTGACCCATGAATGGATTAATAAATTGTGGTATATGTACACCGTGGTGTGCAGCCTTAAAAAAGATGGAGACTTTACCTCTTTTATTCCTACATGGTTAGAGCTGGAACATATTCTTCTTAGCAAAGTATCTCAAGAATGGAAGAAAAAGTATCCAGTGTACTCAGCTCTACTATGAAACCAATTTATGAACACCCACACTTCCATATGAAAGCTATAACTCAACTATAGCCCAAGATGAAGGGGAAAGAGGAGGGGGAGGGGGAATAGGTGGAGGGAGAGTAATTGTTGGGATCAGACCTATGATGCATTTTACAAGGGTACATGTTAAATCTACTAAGTATAGAATATAAATGTCTTAATACAGTAACTAAGACAACGCAGTGAAGGCTATGTTAACCAGTTTGATGAAAAATTTTCAAATTGTATATAAAACCAGCACATTGTACCCCATAATTGCATTAATGTACACAACTATGATTTAATAATAAAAAAAAAAGTTAATACAGGCCGGGCATGGTGGCTTATACTTGTAATACCAGTACTTTGGGAGGCTGAAGTGGGAGGATTGCTTGAAGCCAGGATTTTGAGATCAGCCTGGGCAACACTGTGAGACCCTGACTCTACAAAAAAGTAGAAAAATTAGCCAGAAGTGGCGGTGCATAACTGCAGTCCCAGACACTGGGGAGGGTAAGACAGGAAGATCACTTGAGCCTAAGGATTTGAAGATGCAGTGAGCTATGCTCACACCACTATATTCCAGCCTGGTGATGGAGTAAGAAAGACTTTCAAAAACACCAAGAGCCAAAACCCAACAAAACACCCACTAATATGCAAGGTCTGACAATTAAGTTTGTGAACTCATCCTACAAAACCTGCTACTTCCTTCATTGCTGAATGTCACTACACTCACCTTTGAAGTACTCCCCTTGGGAAGCTATGCACCAATGCCAGCAATGAGGCCACCCTTCAAAGCAATTTTGGGACTCTTTTTGTGGAAGGGCCATTAATACTGTCTATTGTATAATCATTGATGTCTTGAATATCATCAGAGTGTCTTCCTGTTAATATTTTCTTTATCTTCAGGTACAGGCAAAATTATTGGGGACCACATCAGGTGAGTAGGGATGGTGTTCCAATACAGTTAGTGGATTACGGGCTAAAAACTCACAGATAGTGCTGTGTGAGCTGGTGCATTGTCATGATGCCAGGGGAGTTATTAGCCAAGATATTTAGTTAAGATTCTCCTGTTTCTCCATCAATGTTTACTAGATCTGCTATGCTTTTCTTAGTCAGCCAATGATTTGGACACACAATTCAACAACTTTTTGCAACATTTTTACAGTTCTGCTTGTTGCTGGCCACACTAACCTCTCTCCATCAGTGACACTTTCTCTCCCCTCAGGAAAACATTTAATCCATTTTTACACTGCCATTTTCTTCATGGCATTATCCCCATAAATTTGAGCTAACATGTCTCTGATTTCATTTCTACTCTTTCCAACATTAACAAGAAATTTACTAATGTTTGTTGCTCTAATTCAAGCTCTTGGCACACAAAAACATGCAATGACAACAATGACCACCAATCACTGAGCAAGACACTGCCACGCGTCGACAGGAACACAACTGAGAGACGCTGATAAGCCAAGGTTATGAACCTTTACTGAATTGTTTGTACAGTGCTGCCAACGTAAGTGCACTGCATGGTGGCAAGTTTGTGAACTTAATTGTCAGACCGTGTATACTGAGTGCTACCATGTACCAGGGCCTATGCTAAGGATTTATGCTAAGGCCTATGCTGTGTCCCTTTTAGGCAGGCACCAGTGCTGTTTCTGTTTTATGCATGTGGAACCTGGTGCTTAGCGGTATACTTGCTCAATGCCTCTCCACCCCACTAGGGAGCGGCAGGTCAGGCCCCAGTGTCATCTTATTCAAAACCTAAGCTTGAAGCCATGGCTGCCTCTCTAGCAGTCTATACAACCAGAATTTAGGTTCCCTAGGCTATTTGGGTGACTCTGACTGAAATTCCATTCCTCTACCCACAAGTGGAGAAAAGTTAAGATTCATATCCGTCGTCTGCCAAGAGAGCGATGATTCCCTCCTGGTCTCCTGTGTACAGTTGTCCTCGTCACTCTTGGGTGCCCTCCAACTCCTGATATGAATTTTAGACACCTTTTTTTTTCTTTTGGCTTCTATGAGCATCTGGAATAGAAGCCTCTTGGCTTGTTTACAGCACCCTGTTCAGACCTGTTAACTGTCTTCTTGCTCTACCTAGACCCTGCCAATAATAGTTGTGTGAGATTCAAATGGTGTGAAAGACCTTGGATGTTTGCGAGGATAATTTGTCCCTTTGAAATTGCACTCTGTCTCACCCCTGGGGCTTCTGCATCAAACTGTGTCTCTCTGTTTTTTCTTTTTTTTGCCGTTCTTTTTTTCCTCTTTCCTTACTGAGGCATGCTATTTGTTTCTTTCGTTTTTTTCCCCCTTCCCTCAGGAGTAGAAACCTGAATTGCTTTGTATAGAAAACCAAATTACTGAATTAGGAGAAAAAGGAAAAAAGATCTATTACTCCTTCAGAATGAAGACAAATATACAGCTTGTGGTGTAATGCATCAATTTGAGTAGTAAATACAGAAAACAGAAATGATATTTATATAGAGGAAAGAAATAAAGATATCACATCACCATAGAGAATAATAAAGATGAAGAACAGATAAAGTCAGGCCCATGGGCAAGGCCGGTTCTACTTGGGGACAAGGGGGATGGGGACAGACAGCTCAGCATTATCAACCACTTGGTTGCTTTGTTGCATTCAGCTCTGGAAAATTAATTTCTTTTTTGCTAAGTGCTGCCTACTTTAAAAAAAGAAGCAAATAAGAACTATTTTTCTGGCACTAATAAGGTAAGAATTTGACATAGATTTCATTTCAAATTTATAGCAAGGTTATGACATGTGTACTGTTATTGTTGTTGCCGTTTTGTTGATGAGAAAAATGCACAGAGAGGTAAAGTAACGTGTCCAAAGTCACACAGCAAATCAGTAACAGAATATGGATTTGATGCAGGCGGTCTGATGTTGGAGTGTTGGCATGAATGCAGTAATGTACTGCCTGCTGTCATTCCTGGCAGGGTCAGCAGGGTCTACCTGGAGCTCACTGCAGATGAGTGCTTAGTAGAGACATCTGTGTGTGTGTGTAGGTGGGATGGAGACCCTGGTCCAGTGGGGGGAAGTGATAACAGTTTCTTTCAGTTGATCACATTGCCCAGGGTGAGAGGGAAACTGATTTTTGAAAACGCTCTGGGATCCCTCCGGTGGATGTACTAAACAATGCCTGCGTGTTAACATGCTGGGCGCCCTGCACGTTGCCGACAGAAGGTATTGTGAGCGTTCGGGGAATCATTTTTTCTTTTAAAGTTAGAAGTCACTCAGTGTCCAAGAAAGGATGGGATAGCACTATGAGGACACTGGTGTGAACCGTTTTACATGGGTCCCTGATGTCAGCTTTTGCTGCCCTGGCCTTTGATATCTGCTTCAGCCTCAAGCCTTGCTGGGCATGCTGGACACCTGTGCTGTCTGCCTCTACCTTACACTGGGTTTGAGGCCAGATTGTTCAAGCCCAGGGCTATCTGTGAAATGCTGGAACTGCTCGGCTCCCGTTGTCTCCCCTTCCTTCCCTGGCTGTGCCTCATAGAACTCCTCCAGCCACCCATTTCCAGGTGTCATATTCCATATCTCTGAGCCTTCTCCCTCTGTTGGGATGGAACTGCCCTGTACCACATCCCGCTTGGGAGACTTACTGTCCCTTCCAAGTGAACAGTTTCCCAGGGAAAATGAAGTATCTGTACAACTAAGATAGACCCCCGGGAAGGATTCCACAGTGACCTTCTGGATCTACTGTGGGTGTAAGTCTAGTGTCCTCTGCCTTATTACTATTATTAAGTTTTACAGGAGGAGTAGTATCAGAATTCCATATCCCTTCCCCTTTTATACATTACTCACAAAACTAGGGAGCTCTTATTGTATCCTGTTAGCCATTGCGTCTGGTTACATACCTGTGTATCTCCCTTACCAGATTATCAATTCCCTGAAGGCTGGGATGACGCCTTCACATCTTCACAGTGTATCTTTCCCTGAAAAGATGCTCAATAAAAATATCTCAGTGTTGAATTTTCATAAACTTGTGAAAAGTCAATTAGCATTGACAGGGCAGCATGTTCATGCCAGTCCAGTGAAACACGTGGCCAACCCTCACCTGGAGGAAGGGAGGGGTCTCATAGAATAGGCTTTATGAAGGCAGCCAGATGTGAGTGTGTCCTGGAAAGAATAGAAGAGAAGAGGGTGGAAGGGCATCTGGCAGGTTGCGCCAATAAACACACAGAGGAAGGGACATGTGTGCCAGGTTAGTGAATGTGGTGACCACTGAACTGACCAGCAGGGCTGGAGTGGAGGGCATGAGAGAGTCACTGGAAATACGTCTGAATGCCTCATTTGATTGTGTGTTGCCTCATTGCACGGAGCAGACATGGTGCTTTTTTACAAATTTACAATCCCTGCACTGAGCAAGTCTATCAGATTTGTCCAATAGCACCCCCCACATTGAGTATCTGCATGCCACACTATGGTAATTCTCATGATATTTCAAATTTTTCATTATGATTATATTTGTTATGATGATCTGTCATCAGTGATTTTTGGTGTTACTTATTATAATTGTCTTGCAGTACCATGAACTCTGCCCGTATAACTATAAACTTAATGGGTTTATAGTTATATATATAACTATATATATATATATATATATAACAACAACACATATATATATATAGTTATATATATAACAACAACAGCAGTTGTTCTGACTGCTCCACTGACTGGCCATTCCCCCATCACTCTCTCTCTCCCTAGGATTCCCTATTCCCTGAGACACAATAATATTGAGATTAGGCCAATTAATACAATGGCCTCTGAGTGTTCAGTTGAAAGGAAGAGTCACACATCTCTCACTTGAAATCAAAAGCTAGAAATGATTGAGCTTTGTAAGGGAGGTAGGCGGAGAGCTGAGATCAGCAGAAAGCTAGGCCTGGTGGGCCTCACAATTAGTCAAGTTGCAAATGCAAAGGAAAAGTTCTTTAAGGAAATAAAAAGTGCTACCCCAGAGCACACACAAATGATAAGAAATTGAAACAGCCTTATTATGGGCATGGAGAAAGTTTAATGGTCTGGATAGAAGATCAACCCAGTCGCAACATCATTTTAAACCGCAGCCCAATCCAGACAAGGCCCTGACTCTCTTCAGTTCTGTGAAGGGCAAGGAAGGTGGGGATGCGGCAGAAGAAAAGGTGGAAGGTAGCAGATGTTCATGTGGGTTAAGAAAAAAAAAACATTTCCATAATGAAAAAGTACAAGGAGAAGCACCAAGTGCTGATGGAGAAACTGCACGTTTCTAGAAGTCAACTAGAAGATCTAGCTAAGATTATTGATGCCAGTGGCTATACTAAACAGCAGATTTCAACATAAATGAAAGAGGCTTCTATTGGAAGGAGATGCCATTCAAGATTTTCATAGCTAACAGGAAAAGTCAATACCTGGCTTCAAAGCTTCAAAGGGCAGGCTGACACTCTTGTTAGGAGCTGATGCAGCTGGTGACTTTAAGTTGAAGCCAATGCTTGTTTACCATTCCAAAAATCCTGGGGCCCTGGAGAACATCCTCTGCCTGTGCTCTAGAAATGGAGAAACAGGCCTGGGTGACTGTGCATCTGCTTAGAGCATGGTTGACTGGGTATTTTAAGCACACTGTTAGGATCTACTTCTCACAAAAATGAGATGCTTTTTAAAGAAATATTACTGTGTTAAGACGTTTATATTCTACTGTTAGAAAGATTCACTTGTGCCCTTGTGAGATAAACCATAGAAGTGATCCCTAAGTTAACCAGTTTGAGGAAAATATTTTAAATTGTATATGAAAACACCACACTGTACCCCATGATTGCATTAATGTACACAGCTATGATTTAATAAAAAATAAAAAAGAAATATTACTGTTCATTGACAATACTCCTAGTCACTCAAGAGCTTGGATGGAGATAGACAAGGAAATGAAAGCTGTTTTCCTGCCTGCTAACACAACACCTGCTCTGTACTATATGGATTAAGGAGAAATTTCAACTTTCATGTCTTACTATTTAAGAAATACATTTGATGAGACAATAGATGCCGTACATAGTGACTCTGCTGATGAGAAGAGTCAACTCAAAACCTTCTGGAAATGATTCACCATGCTAGATTCCATTAACAACATTCATGGTTTGTGGGAGGAGGTCAAAATACCAACATTAACAGGAGTTTGAAAGAAGTTGATTGCAAGCATCATGGATGACTTAGAGGGGTCCAAAGACTTCCGTGGAGCAGGTAACTGCAGATGTGGTGGAAAGAGAAGAGAACTAGAATTGAAAATGGAGCCCAAAGATGGGACTGACGAGACTTAACAGGTGAGTTGTTGCTTCTTACATATAAGGAGAGAAAGTGGTGTCCTGAGATGGAATCTATCCCTGGTGAAGATGCTGTGAACATTGATTAAATGACAACCAAGGATTTAGAATATTCCGTGAACTTAGTTAATAAAGCAGTGGCAGCGTTTGAGAGGATTGACTGCAATTTTGAAAGAACTCCTGTGGGTAAAATGTTGTCAAACAGCACCTCACTCTACAGAGAAATATTTTTCAAAAGGAAAAGTCAACTAATGGTGCCAATTTTATTGTTGTCATATATTAACAGATCGCCACAGCCACCCCAACCTTCAGCAAGTACCACACTGATCACTCAGCAGCCATCCACATTGAGGCAAGACTTCCCACCAGCAAAAAGATTACAACTTGCTGAAGGTTGAGATGATCATTATCATTTTTTAGCAACAAAGCATTTTCAATTAAAACATGTATATGTTTTAGACATAGTGCTATTACACATTTATTAGACTATAGTCATAGTGTAAACATGTTTATATGCATTGGGAAACAAAAAAAATTTGTGTGACTCATTTCATTGTGGTATTTGCTTTATTGTGGTAGTCCATACCTGGACCCGAAATATTTCTAAGGTATGTCTGTATATAGTTTAGGGCTAGATTTTGAAGGGCCTTAAATATTATCTCATCTGATAGATGACAAATGATTAAAATTGTCAAGTATGGAAGTGATGAAAATAGCATTCTGGGGGAACAGGGTGGAGGGAAGCATTGATATAATTCAATGACCCTGTAACCTCACCTTTAAGAAATCCAGTCTGGTCATGACCTTTGGGCAGATATAGACTCTTCCAGTTCCCCAGGAAAGGGAGACCATAGAGGTGTCTATTCAGGACACAGCAGTGGTAGCACCCTAACACTGTCCACTACCTGCCTGGCAGATTGTCCTGGCTGCATCGGCTTCAGGAGACACCCCATCCACATGTGGCATCTCTGAGTTTTGAAGAATCAGGACGTGTGCTCTGGAGGCCTCCTTGCCTTGAGGAAGGACCCCCTATTCCATCCTGGGTCAGCTCAGGTGGAATGCAACAAGCCTTTTAAGCCCTCGGTTCCTTTTTTCTGAAAATACACATAGCAATAAAATTTACCTCATAGGAGTGTGGAAAGAATGGAAAGAATGAATACATCTAAAAGTTTTAGAGAAGTGCCTGGCACATAGTAACTGATCAGTAAATATCAGTGGTTGCTATTATTGGAATTCACAACCACAAACTTGAAATAAGAGATATATTTTGATCTTGAAAATAAATAATTGGAAGGCCTTTTGACCCCCTAATTTATTCTAGTGACCTGACATTGGTGTCAGAAGTTCATGCTCAAGTGACAAGCAGTGTGTGGAGAACTCATAGCAACCTGCGTGATACATCTTAGATGTCTAGCATGGGGGATATTCAGGTTATATCATGTCATATCATTATTGTTGCGTGATTATATCATTGTGTGTCAGGGCCCAGGACTGGCCAGGTCTTGGGCCTGGCTTAGGTGGGTTCTGGATGTGGACTGCTAAGCTACCTTGCTCAGGAACAGTTTATCCTAGGTGCCTGAGGGCTATCTACCTTAGCTGGAGAGAGAGAGGGAGAGAGAGAGAGACTTAGAGAGAGTAAAGCAGTCTTCTTAGCATAGATAGATAGATCTTAGTCTTTAGCTTGGAAATCTTCAGCAGAGAGACTCCATGCTGGGTGTTCTGCAGGCAAGAGAGGAGACAGAGTCAGAGTAAGCGAGTCCATGATACAAAGTCCACGCTCCCCAACTGCCTTCTCCTCCAGCCTAATATAAGGCTGATCTCGTGCCTCTCAATACCACAGGTGTAGAGACTGCCAATTCACCAATGCTCTCATCTCGCGAGCTCTCATGCTTGTTAGGAGAGCTAAATCTCTCTCCATGCCCTTTCCACCAAGGTGTTCCATTACAGGTATTTCTTATAACTCACACCCCTCCTAGCCATAAGCTATATGAGCTGCTGCCATTGTGGCTAGCATTCCGGGAGTACACGCGATGTGCTCTACTTGCATTATCTCATTTTCCTTATAACACCTTCAGTGCATTTCACCTCATCTAGCATCTGTGGAAACTGAGGCAGGAAAGGTTGGCAAGTTTCCTAGGTCATACTGCTAGTAGGAAGCACACCCAGGAAGCACACCCTAGTCCCAGAGTCTTACTTGGCACACTGTGGTATTTAGGTGCCCCTATGTTTGCAAGGCAGTGACACATAGGAACTCCTGTCATAAAGGGAAACTCTAGACTCCTTCTCTCCCTTCCCACCTCCTTCTAGGGGACAGGGGCTGACACAGTGCAAAGCATGGGATCACTTCCTTCTCCCTAAGAGATGTCCTGAGATGTCCATCTCCCCATCTGTGCTCAAGCTATTCTTGGACCCGGACTCTTGGCCCCACTCTCTATAATGTGAATATTACTTGGCCATTTTGAAGGCGGTGGCACATCCCCTCACTGCCTCCTCTGTGAGTTCATAGCTCTCCTCTGAACACCGGTTGTAGAATCTTCACCTTCTACTTCATATTATCCTTAGTCACCTGCATTTTCTATCTCTAACTTTGTGAGAGCAGGCACGGTCTTTGGTAAAGGAGTACCCTTTAATGTGGCTGATTTGACACAGCTCTCAAGATGCATATGGGTTTCAATTTAATTTACCCTCTAGTAATTGGACAGAGGCACCTTTTAATTTTTTTTTAAGTTGTCAGTGTCTGGGGGACAGGGTCTTGTTCTGTCACCAGGCCTAGAGTGTAGTGGATCATCATAGCTCACTGAAACTTCCAACTCCTAGGCTCAAGAGATTCTCCTGTCTCAACCTCCCAAGTAGTTAGGAAATAACTACTGGTTAAGAAGTGTGCAGGTACACTCCTGGCTAATTTTTATATTTTTTATATAGACAGAGTCTTGCTGTATTTCTCAGGCTGCTCTTGAACTCCTGGCCCCAAGCAATCCTCCCACTGTGGCATCTCAGAGTGCTAGGATTACAGGCCTGAGCTACCATGTCTGGCCTAACAGGAACATCTTTCATGATGGTCAAATTTATAAATCTCTGTTTTTAATCTTGTTTTACCCAGGGGAAACAGGGCTTAAGGACACAGTGTTGACAAATGGCAAACACTAGACTTGAACTCAGCTCCCACAGTGAAGTTGGGCTCTAACCTCACGCATCCTGGAGCACCATAAAGTCCTCAGCTGTGCCCATTCCTGACTCAGTCAGCTCAGTGTCCCCTTCTGGGCCCCTCCACATCGTTGAGTCTGCAGGAAGCTCTGAGACACTTGTGAGAGCCATAGGAATGGGGTTGAGTCGAGCATGGGGTAAGAAGGACTGGCGTGCACAGACAGAGAAAAAAATAAATAAGCAAATAAAAACCTTGTAATTATAAGATTTCTTGTTCCAACTGTAGCAAATTGTCACCAAGACAAAACAGTAGAATGAAAATAGCATGTCCATGTTTATGTGACTGAAACTGCCATAGCAGAGTGTAATGTGCCTTGTATGTGGGAGATGCTTATAAATAGTTGCCAAATGAATTACTGCTGCTTTCTTTTTCCTATTATGAAGTGAATTGATCCCTATGTGCATGAAGAACTGTGTAATTTTAATAAAAAACTGATTAAAATAGAATATGGGAATTGGAAGAGACTTTGGAATCCCACTGGTTCAACCATCTCATTTTATAAATGAGTGGCTATCACAGGACTGTTGGGAGCAGTCTGGCAGCAGGCAGCACGTGTGGGGCCCCCAGTCTCCCTCTGACACCTATGGCCTGGACAGTCAGACGGTGGAGGGATTGATGACTGGCTCGGTGTTCCTAGTTTGGGGACAGTTGGATGTTGTCTCAGAGGAAGGAAGGAGCCAAGACACTCCTTCTCTCCTCCTATGTTTTTAAGCACTGCAGCCAGCCAGTGCAAACTGCCTCTTGGAATGATATATTTTTGCATATGGTGACTTATATGTCAACAGCAAGTTGTTTCCATCATGCCAGTGCCAGAGAAATTGATGATCTCATCAGTTATGTGTTCCGAACCTGCCTCTGGTGCCAGAAAACCCTTTTTCATAGTTGGGCTCACTATTCAGCTGTCCAAATACAGTATGATTAATCTGGCTTGCTAGGGAGAAGAGAGAGGGCTTGAACTATAGGAAGTGACAACAGTCAGGGGAATTGTTATGTTATGATGCCAATGATTGCCCTAGAAAATCCACATATGAATTAAGCCACACACTGGCCTCCATTGGTGGAGGCATAGTTATGCCCATCCAGCCTTGGGACTCCTTTGAGATCCTGCTGTAAACCCCTTTTTAGGGAAGATGCAGCTTTTTTTCTAAGCAGAGGGGACAATGTGGGGGCTTCTGAAAGAGTTTCCCTGTGGCCCAGAATTTAAAGTCTTTTATCGGTACTAAACAGAATGTTAGATGATGAAGTTATGAGAAGGTCTTCTAAGCCATGGACAGAAATAAGACTAGTTTCATAGCTTGACAGTCCTTAGGGTCTAAAGTGACTCATTCCTTAAGAACTTAGATGTGGGGGAAGTTCGAATGCCTTCCGAGTGTTAAACTTTAACATGGATACATAATAGATAAGAGCAAAAAAAATGCAAAATCATCTTAAAGAGACAGGAAGAATAGGCAGCCATTATTACAGCTATCACAAAGACTAAGAAAGACCTTGCCAATCAGAATCTCAGGGGTAATACAGGTCCCATAAGGGATGGGAAGGAAATCAGAACTGAAGATCTTTAAGAGTTTCTGATGTTATAGACACAGGCACCACTAACATGGTATGTGGATGTGAAAGTTGTAGGAAACCAGCTCTGAGTCCCATTGCTAAGGCCAACTCTGCTTCCTTCCGAGGCTCTCAGACATTTTCAGTCCATTTAACAAATTCTTACTTGGATTATATGACGCTCCTCAGGCATTCTTTATGTAGCAGTTATAAATGTCTCAATGTAAATTAAAAACCTGCCATTCAATTTCAGATATCAGGCCAGTAACTTTAGTTAATGTGAGTTTATCCCTGAGAGGATTCTGCTCTACATGAGTAGAATAAAACAATATTTTATTTTTAGGCAGGATGGGTAGACTCCTGGGTGGTGGTTTATTACCCAAGGTCATGACAGCCACATCATGAGGGCACTTCACGGAGGAAAACCGCTCTGGCTTCCATGGGGCAGGACATATTCCAATGTGATTCTATTTAAGGCTGAGGGTTTCAAAACATTGTCTTATAGAAATACACCCAGAGATGTCCTTTGGGGAGGGAGGAGCTGTGGTAAAATGATTGTTTAAAGGCTAAGTAATGTGTAAGTGGCTATATGGACATGAAGTAAGATTGCTCAGGTCAGCCGGGGGCTGGAGGAAGGCGGGCCCTGGAACAGAGACCAGGCTGCAATTTCAGAGAGGATTTTCATCCTGGACTGGTGTCTTAGTTCCTAAAGGCAGTTCTGTATTATTTGATTTCCTCCTGACAGAAGAGAGTGATTTAAAAACAAACCCTAAATTCTAGCAGTCAGTGGTTGTAGTCTGTGGCAAATGGTGACAAGCCAAAGGAAAATAGCACACACTGCTCATCCCGGGAGCAGAGGGAATACATGGTCCTTGGTGCAATTCCTTTGAATTTTGTCCATGTGTTATGAAGTTATAGTGGTGGTTCCTCCCCTAACATCTTCCTTGTTCAGTAGCTGCTTCAGGGCTAGCACCACAATTGGATGGGATCAGCAGGAACCCAGGGTTTCCGCTCAGCCATTCTTAGCATGTACGCCTCCCTGTGGTTTCAATATGGCCCCTACAAAGCCCCTCTCAGCCTATCCTCCTGGCTGTGTTCCATGCAAGAAAAAAGGAAGGAGGGTGACATGAGATGGTGGGTTCCAGCTAGCGAGCCCTAACTCATTGAACAGACATTTCTATGGAGACAAACGAACAAACATCAGAAGTTAATAATTGGAGCAGACTATAAACCACCTTTCTGAGTCCAGAGGGCAGCCAGTCAAGTAGATTCCTAGTTGGGTTCAAAGTATCTTTTTCAGTTTGAATGTCTCTGTGGATGTTTGGGTAGCCCACTGGGTAATAGGTGCGCAAATTGTCCATATGTATAGTGGTCTAATGTAAGTTCATATCAAGGCGTCCATCTTCAGCTTGCAGGGCAGTTTTTGTTCTGAATGATTCCAAGTCATAAATATGGGAAAAAAATTAAAATGTTAGTTTGGAGAGTTGTAGCAGGATAGTGGAGGAATTCAGTTTACAGGTAGATAACTATAAATTTAATAATGGGTACATTATAGTTTTATACTGAAATATAGTTTCTTTCTATCTACCAATATAGTTTCTGCACTGTGAAACTTCTTAAATGAGAAGAATGGGAAAATCTTAAATGAGGGAATTTGGGGGCTTGGGACATATCACCCCAAAATATGACTGTAAGATAATATGCAACTCCAAAATATACTTCTTTGGCATATTGTGAGCTGGTTATTCTGGGAAACTGCAGATACAAGAGTAGCTCTGAAAAGCTGTCTTCTAGAAAAGAAATTTATATCTATAAAGGAAATACACGTTAGTACAAGGGATGCTCCAGATAACTTTTATTAGCAGAGAGACTTTTATCTACATGACAAGACAATTTTTACCACTGTATATTTCTTCCACTCCCCCTCCTATAATATGTGTTACTACTATCCCCAGAAGCCTCAAGGCTCTATTCCTTTCTGTAATTCACTATGCTGTGTATGCTTCAATGATATGACTCTTCTTTGGGTCTCATGTTTTATTGCACTCCTATGCATATATATGTTACTAAAATGTTTTTTCCCTTTAAGAAATTAAAAAAAAAAAAGCCTTTTCACACAGCTCCACTGGACACTTACATCTCATTGGCTAGAATGGTGTCATGTGGTTAGCTTTATCTGCAAGGCATTATGGGAAACTTTTCTTTTTTTTGAGACAGAGTCTCACTGTGTTGCCCTCTGTAGAATGCTGTGTGTTGTGGAGTCATAGCTTACAGCAACCTTATACTCTTGGGCTTAAGTGATTCTCTTGCCTCAGTCTCCCACGTAACTGGGACTACAGGTGCCTGCCACAATGCCTAGTTATTTTTATAGATGAGGTCTTGCTCTGGCTCAGGCTGGTCTGGAACTTGAGAAGTTAGGCAATCTACCTACCTTGACCTCCAAGAGTTCTAGGATTACAGGTGTGAGCCACCACACCTGGCCTGGGAAAATTTTTGTTAGAGGATGATCACACAGTAACTGGATATCTGATGAAAATAAAGAAGAATTGTTCACTGGCAATATCCACCTTTGTTTCTAAGTCAGAAAGCTGGGGTTCCATCTGGATTCTACCATTCTCTCACTCTTCCCATACAAGAGGCCAACACACCAAAGTTTCTTTCATTCATACATCCCCCCTCCTGTCTATTCCTACAACGTGGCTTTAGTTTAAGGCTCATATTTCACCAAACAGTTACATTATGTAAGGACTTCTGCTGGTTCCTTTGCACCCAGTGTCCTCTTCGAGTCACCACTGCTCTGCTTGTTGCCTTTTGATGGCTTCTTGTGGCTCCTAGTGAAGAGCAGATTTCGTGCACAGGTTTCCCTGTGACCTGGACTTTGTCTATGTCCCCAGGATTATGTCCCTCTGTTTCCATACTTGCTTGTTTTGCTTCACAGTGTGAATAGGAGTGTGCATGTGTGATCATCTTTGATCCACTCTTTCTCTTGCGCTCCATATTTGATCCTTATATTCTATTGGCTCCACTTTTAAAATACATGAAGAACATGACCCCTTCTCAATAAATGGGGAGTGAACAAGTGAATGAATAAATAAGTGCTGGATCCACAATGCATTCCACAAATACCAATTCACTCAAAGAGAGCATGATGCATGTTCATTGTGGAGCTGTTAACAGCTAGCATTGTAAATGTCTGTTTAGTGTCTGAGGTGGCACAAGGTTATATCTAACACTCATAATCACTCTATGGAGTAGACTTTTTTATCTGATGATAATAATAGCTTATCACAGTTAACAATTTTTACTGCTTACTATTTACAGTGGGGCAGACACTAAGCTAAGTGCTTTGCATGTAACACCCTGCTTAATTCTCTCCACAATCCTATGAGGCAGGTTCTTTTCTTAGCTTTATTTCTTCAGATGAAAAACTGAAGCTAACTGAGGTTAAATGATTCATCCAAAGTTGCAGATGGGCTGGAAGACACTTTTTACCAATTCTCAGTGTAATGTATCTGTAAGACAGAAGCTGGCAGAATTGTTCAAAGCTTCTGCGAAGAAGTAGATACTTGGGGATCTTCAGTGTGCCTCTAGCTTGTGGTTGACTATTTTGCGTCCTTTCTGTGTTTTTATATTTTCTCTGTAAACAATGAAAGCCACTGTGTTCCTTAGAGAATATTTGGGAAGGAGAGAAGAATATTAGTGATACATCTAATTATCTTAAATAATAGTGCTTGGCTGTTTCTTTTCAGGTCATAGAATATTCCTGGTCCCTGAAATAGACAGTACCAAGCAATAATTACTACGGTGAACCCTGGAGTTGGATTGTCTGGTTTCAAATCCTGGTTTTAGCTTCAAGACCTCAGGCATGTTACTTTCCTACTCTAGGCCTCAGTCTCTTTAAATGCAATGTGAAGATGATGATAGTTCCTCATTCATAGCGCTTCTGTAAGGATAAAATTGTAATGCTTATGACAGAGCCTGGTACTTAGAAAATAGTCTGGCTCGGCGCCTGTGGCTCAATCGGCTAAGGCGCCAGCCACGTACACCTAAGGTGGCGGGTTTGAATCCCCAGCCCGGGCCTGCCAAACAACAATGATGGCTGCAACCAAAAAATGGCCGGGTGTTGTGGCGGGCACCTGT